>BRZM01000110.1:537500-547942 GCA_033238685.1 Lates japonicus
TATTATGGAAAAAAAAAAATCAATTAATAGTTTAAGTTTGCTGAATATCTTTTGCATTTTTGAGCTATTAATCAGATAAACAAATGATCAACTTGGGCACTGATTTTTTCCCCACAAACATTCATAGCCTAAATAATGGCTATAATACTCAAAAAATAATCTACAGATTAATCTATAATGAAATATTATTTTCGGCGCAACCTTCAGCTATTTTATCCCCTTGCTGTATCATGTAGCATCAAGCGGAAAAACTCATTTCTCAGCACTCCATGATCACGCTCCCAAATCAGACACAGGCACAATATTCAGCTGACCGACTTTGCGAGGAGAAAAAACAAAACCCAGGCATTTACGCAGTAAACACACGACATGAGAACTGGCCAATTCTTAAACAAAATTATTGAGCTCGGTCGCTGAGAGAATTTGCTTGTTCTCATACCCAAACCGACAGGCTATACATGAAACCTCCAGCTACTGCCCACAGATACAGGAGGAGGCTAAACAGACAGAAAAACACTTGGAAGGAAAAGCAATATTTCACCATATACATTTAAACTCCAGTGACCTACTTCTTTCTTTGCCTTTGTTCTCATCTAATAATCTTTTCTGTGTCTGCTTTGGATGTCTGGATATCTTCCAACAGTGCTTCATTTAAATGAAAAATTCCATAATGTGACAGACACAGATGGACAAGGTATCGGCTATCTTGTGAGTCAGCTGCTTGTACCCTGTGAGTGCCTGATTCCATTTTGCTAATATTTAAATTATTTCTATTTGCCCCAAAGCTGTGATATATATCCCTTAAAAGCAAGAAAATCTGCCTAGAGAGTGAAATCAAAAGTATTTTTCCTGCAATTCTCTAACAGTTACTAATGCAATTACAGCTGGGATAGTCAATATATTGAGCAAGGCTATTATTAACCTACAACCCCTCCTGGAACTGGCCTGAGTCTTAGAGACACATAATGGCCCCTCCTCATGAAATAACATAAATTCACAGAGCCTTTTGAACCCCAAATGGTCCATATGCTGGCAATCATCCCTGCACCACTGCCAGCTTCATCAGCGGCGAAACCCTTTTCTGACCCCCCCACCTCCTTCAATCAGCCCGGTAGATGGTCAGAGTGATGACTGTTGTGTGTCTGTGGGTGGCACAGACAGAAGACCCAATCTTCCACCTCAGCAGAATAAGCGCTGATTGTGGGCCCTCCGTTCACCACTGTAACATTTGCATTTGCCTCAATGGGCGCTCTATCCCTGGGCCTGCTGGAGACAGAGGTATGCCTATGAGCTTGCAGTGAGCAGAAGAGCTGTAAATGTCACCAAAGTAAAGGCGACAGAATGGCCTTTATATTTACACCCTGGTTCCAATCGCCCTTAATAGGAAGCTGGCGCCCTGGTACTTATCCAGATGGATAAAACAAGGCGGGCCATTTACTTTCTTTCCCACATCAACACTGGCCAGAAACAATATCGATGATTTGCATAGTGTCGAATCACAAGTCTGGGATGTGTGGCTGTTATACCGTTCCTCCATTGGGCCTCCTTTTCTTCAGTGGCACAGAGGAAGCTGGGGAGACTTTGCATGTCTAGTCATTGATGTCTTGCACCCTGGCATGGCACAGCACTCAGTGACATGAGCGGTGGCAGTGTGACTGGCAGTGTTAACGAGGAACTAAGTCAAGAAAACCCAATCAGGAGGGAGATAATAGGAAAACAGCTTAAAGATGTAGAATCAGCACTACACAGTGCAGTAGCTGCCTTGACAGCTGGCGACTGCACCATCAAGGCTTTGGCAGTGGAGACCCTAAAGGTCAGAGAAATGGGATTGTAGTACAGTGCTTTGCTGGTCCAAACCCAAGCAGATCTAAGCTGATTCTAGTAAAAAACACAGCATACTGTAAATTTCAAAGTAAAATACTCATAGGCAACTTCTGCAGATCTTGTTTGTGAGTACAAAATTTGGCCTGGTGGCATATCTCCAACATCTAGTTTTTGGATGGCTGCTTGCCCTACAGGGCTTACTGTAACAAGTCCCCGTTTATCAAAGTTGTCCCTTCTCAGTGCAGAGAGGAGGAGGGCCGCTGTGAAAACTGACACTAATTTTCTGTGCAAGGCCTGTGATATAACCTTAATCCCATAGAGCATAGCGAAGAACCTGTTGTATCCCGCTGGCGGCGAAGGAGGGAGAGGACAGTGGTAGGTAGGGAGGGTGGACAGGCGCTTACTCGTTCTCCTTGTCTTTCAGTGTTCCCTCATATCTCTTTCTGTTCTCTCTCCCTCCCTGCCTTGTCCTCGCAGTGTGGCATTTACATCCAGCCATTAACGCTATGTCATTTGCATTGTTGAGAAACATGCACGACTCATGCTCGTCCTGTCGCTGGGTGTTTTGTTTACAGATATTTGTGGCTATAAATATCCAAATAAGAGAATTTCTTCAATCACCTACCGGAGCTGATCCTGAAATCATCGGTTCCAGGAAGTTATGCCTCACCTCCACAATCCGAAAAGAAGAAACATAAAAATTGGCTTTTCTGTTTTCACTACTTATTTTTTTTTATCTTAACATTTTAGTTTTGACCCCAAATCCTCTGCATATTACGCCTCTCCATTGGAGGTCACTATTAAAAAGAACTGGTCTTCTTGTTCATAATGTCTGCCTTTATTTCCCTCCTTTCTCAGTTTCCTCTGAAAGAATCTCTTTTCCAGGGGGCACTAACAGCTGGTTATGGGTCAGCCTGTAACAGGTCACAAGGAAACCACTTTGGTGAAAACCCCTCAGCTATGAGACACCACCAGGACGAGCACTCCAGTGCTCAGAAGACCGAAAAAACAGCACAACCAATGATCCCAGCACCCGGTAGAGTAGTGAGGCGATGGATGCACATGGACAGGGCCTCCCTTCATCCTCACACACACATAATGCTCCCTCTTAAGGATCCTGTTTTGTTTTTTGGGGCTCTAATGGATCCGTTTGGACTAATGGATCTGTTTGAAGCTGCGAGGCTCCAGGACACCAGGAAACACTGAAAATCCATTATGAAATGATAGCCAAAGGTTTTTTGCTTACATTTGGGCTGGTAATGGAGAACAGGAATCAATGGTGAACAGTGGGTAAGAACAAGTCATTTAAATGTAAAACCGTGGTGGTGCTTCATCTCATATTTCCTTCCCAGCTCTGATTAGATTGTGATCAGCTTTATTTGGCCTGGCTATTAAACTACAGTACAATTAACAATAATGTGAGTGAATACAAACAAGAAAATACCCTTAGTGCAAAGGACAGAGACCAGGTAATTTGGAAACAATAGTCTACACACACACACCCACACACCCACACACACACACACATAAGACTATGTTGCCTCAGCAGTAATTAAGTGCCTTTGTTTCTCCAGCTGTAATCCCACAGATGGAGGAGTAGTACTGCTGCTGACACGCCTGAGATTACCCAAGGAGAGAGAGAGGAGGAGAGCTAGGGAAGAGATACACACAGACGGGGGGAGAGTGGGATAAAGGTGAGATAAAAAATGTGTTTTCTTTCCCTCGCTTGTTTGTCCTGGGACGCTCGGATCACAGGAATCTTTCTCCCACAGGCCGCAAAAGCAAACACTCCCACCTCCGATGTAAGACGGGTAATAAAGTGCTGATCGTGTGTCCACACCCAAGTATCTTAAGCAATGACTGCGTCCATTTATCTTGTTTTATATAACATCATTTTAACATTTCATTAAAAACCACTTCGTCAACAGAGAGGGCACTCTGTAAAAAGCCACTCTTCATTAAGTTCTTTAAAGTGATTTTATATACTAGTGTGCCTAAATTGTCTGCAGGGTGCAGAAGATATTCTTTTAAGAGCTGTGATACATGCTTAGTGCAGGTTATGAAACAACTTTTTGTTCATCTGTCACAGCAGTTGACGGATTTCAACAAAGGAGCTTTCATGCAGTTGTGCAGTAGAAAAAAGGCAAAGGCAATTTAAAAGTACCAGCCAAAAAATAAGGTTATCAGCATTCAGGTGAATGCTGTGGTAACTACCCACACTGGATGTGCGTGTTTCATTGCTATAAAAGATTTTTTCTTTTCAGGGAGGTGATGGTCAAAGTGCGTCTGTGGTGGCACTGCTGTGGGGCACCTGCAGAGTCCAGGTCCCCGCTGCTAATCCAGCTGGAGGCTGGAGCCCTGCTTCGGTTAATCTGATCATCTGTGACCTGCTGAGACATGAAACCCACCCTCCAGAGCTCCTCTAATCTGCGCGCACACACACACGCACACACACAAACACACTTCCACATAAACACATTTAGGGGCTCAGGCATGCAGCTGACAGGTACACACATAAACACCCATGCCACATGCGTACAGCATATTTGAGGTGAAGCAAATGTCTCGCTTTCCCACACTTCTACAAATACACACCCTTAAGAAAGGCTCAGCTATGACAATGCCACCTCTCAGGCTGTTGATAGGTGAGTCATAGCTAAAAGACTGAGGCATTAGCCTGCTTTCACAAGCTGTCACTTCCCTATGCTGAGAAGATAGATCTTGCCAGCTTTACACTGATATGACAGCATTCTTACAGCCAACTTTAACTAGCCACAACTGAAAGATTTCATAGAAATAGGTTACATGATGTTGATGCCCTAGTTTGAAAGGAACTGTGCCACAGCCCCAAGAGGAAGCAGCAGAAAGCCAGTGGGCCTTATTTTAATTTCCTAATTTTACATTTGTTCACAGATACCTCAATTTCAATCACTCTCCAGCGATCAAAGTCGCCACTGCTCTGCGGCGTTCCAAAAATAACACGAATCCACTACAAATGCTAATGAGAGAAATTAAACAAAACAATGCGAGAAACTAAAGGAAAAAAGGCTAGCCTACATCTTCTTTCCCCCGCTGACACCATCGACCGCGTGTCAGAGCGTGTTGAGGAGTTGTGTAAATCCATAAAACAGATAAAGGAGGATAATGAGATGGAAGGGAGAGAGCAGATCTATTCATCAAAGCCTCTTTCTAACACACTCAGCAGATAGGGGCAGAAATGTTGTATGGCTGCTTACTCTCCAGTTTGGAGATTAAAGCTTTGGTTGCTGACAAAAAAAAAGTTGAGAGGTACAGGTTTATAATTCAAACGACACAGATTCTGGAAAGCTCAGTTACTCAACTAAGAATTTACAAGCACACTAGTATTCCAGTTATGAATCTTATCTTGTATCTTTGATCATATTCCAGATATAATGCCTCACAGTTATTAAAATCCCTGTCTACAGTTTTTAAACAGACTTGTGCAATTTCATTTTGCTATATGCAACCGAAGGGGAATAAGGTGCACCGTGGCCTGGATCGGCATGTTGTTTGTTGGTTGTGATGATGAGGCCTCTGAGGACGCTCGCTCCCAGTGGGCTGAAGAGACTCTAAACCCACATGGAGATGATGAAAACAGTCCTCATAAGGTTGAGAACACTGAGGTAGAGAGGGCTGAACGAGTGCTCATACTTGGTTATCGTAATAAGTGCCCTTTGGTCAAAGATGAGATCAATAAACCAGGATACAGTGATTCAAACACTCTTTGAGCTGCAGGGTGTGTTTTATCCTTAAATCGTCTGATGCAGGTAAACATATTGATCACACTGTTCACCCATGTCATCATCCTGTTCTTTTTCCTGTTTTCTCTAAGGTAAGCCACGGCTCTGTGGAGTGAATGAGTCAAAAAGGCAGAGAGAGAGAGAGTCATAGCTATGGAAATGCAAACCGAACAGGGTTAAGGAACATTTTTTAGAAGCAACATCTGTTTGTTGATCAACCATGAAATACCTTTTTTGGTCAGAAGAAAGCAAGAATCAATGACTACTAGTATTAAGTGTGTCTGAGCCAAGCAGACATTACACCTGACGTTCTTCCTGCCCTGGTTGTTTTAATGGTTTGCAACAGAAAAATGCGTTGCCAAATTATGCCCCCCATTGGTGCCACTTCTCTTTCCCTCTCATCCTCCTCTCCCTCCTCTCCTCTTCATTCCCTCGCCCGCCATGGGTCCTCCCCCGCTCTGTGATGGTGCACGCTGCCAATTAGTGTCCCCCACCTGTCGCCGCGGGTCACTGGTGCAGGCATCTGCTGGGTGCGAAATTGGCCATCTCACTTTCGTCCATGAACTTTGCATGGCCCCCCCTGCCGGGCCCGAACACACACACATAGATACACTGCCATGACCTGACGTTGACCTTAATGGTATGGCCACCCCGTGTGGTAGGGGGAAAGGGGGGAGGGGTGTGACACAAATAATACCTCTAGCTTGGACTGGGCATTAAAAACTGTCTCTACTAGAACAGTACACATTACCACGCATGCTTCAACAGCTTGTATTCTTATTCTCAGTGGCGACGTCACCATGTTCCCAGATCTCAGAAATAAACTTGGTGAGTACAGTGTTATTATTCCTTGCAGCCAAAGCTACGCAAGTAACATCCAAGTATCCTTTAATAACAGACATCAAGTTTTATAGTTGTTGTGGGAATTTATACTGAGCTCAGCTAAACAAAAGAGGCATCAATAGAGCATCATTTAAGAAGTGGTATCAAATCGGAATTAGCAGAGCCTGTATTGTTGTGAATGTATAAAAAACATTTACAACAATACCCAGCTTTCCCTCTAACTAGACAGCTGTAAGCCTTTCATTCACTACTACAAGAGCCATTTACACTGACTCCAAGACTTTGATCCAGACAAGCTCTATCAAATTACTCCAATTTGGAGCAGCTACACTGTAGCCTATTAAGCCTGATGTTTTTTGAGGAAAGTTAGACTGCAATAACCTCATGGCACCGACTGCAACGGCAAGTATTGTTTTGGGTAATCAGTCATTTTATGCCAGACACACCTACATTATCTTATCAGTCCATAATCGAATGAGATAAATGACTGCCTCTTCATTATGTGTATGGTGAGGGGGTAGATCAGAATTTAAAGTTAGTGCTCAGGAGGAAAGCACCAGCTTTCAAGAGCTATTTTTTGCAATGGTGGTCTCCATTCAGCTCGTCAGTACCTGCAGCACGGCAGACAGCATAGGGAGCATTTCGCAAGGAATTATGGCAGGCCCCGCTTTTACAGCGCAGTCCATCACTGCCACTCGTCAAGCCTGAATGGGATATGAGTGGGAATGGGATACAGAGCACTTCTAAGAGAAAGAAAGAGTTCACATAATACACACCCCATTGTCACTTCCACATGCTTTTTAGCAGGCAAGCCCGTGTCAATCACTGTCAGTGCAGTTTATACTCCTCACTTTATTAACACAGAATAATTTGGATACTGACATACCGACATACTGTATAGTCTTGGATGTTTTTGGCACTGACACGTCCTCACATGGGACTTGGATGTCATGCTAGGCCTGGTTCACAACAGCCTGTTTGACACAGACCAATAGTCATTTAGACAAAAAAGTGGAGGGAACCCATTCTGGTGTAGGGCCCCTAAAGATTGCATTTCTGTTGCCTCATTAGATGGAGCCAATTAAGAAGATCTCTGTCTCATTATAAAGGCTGGCCCCTGGGAGACAGCTGGGCCTGTCTGTCTAACTGTTTGTAGCTCCCTAGGTGTGTGTGTGTGTGTGTGTGAGTGTGTGTGAGAGCTGGGGGTGGCTGGCTGGGAATTGTGGAGCATCCTGAGCTGTGTGTCTTTGTACATTTGTCCATTTTATAATCAGAGGAGAATTAAAAGAAGCCTGGGGAGCAGTCACCACATTTCCTGAGCAACTATTAATTTCTATGTTTAATATGGGCCACAGCAAATGCCATATGCTACTCTATACTGGCAATACGACGGATATATAGGGGCCTTCAAGGGAAAAAAACCAAAAGGCTTGAGCTTATTGTTATCCAAAAATGATGCATTTTTTAATGCAAGGTGGAATTCAGCTGAAAAAAAAGCAGACATATGAATGCTCCCCTCAGTAGAAATTAGATTAGAACAACCTGAGTCTGTCTCTGATGAGTGATGATGAAACTACGTATCAATAATTAATGAGACCAATACTAAAGGTCAAGCACACAGCAAGCCTCCTGCCTGACTCGCCATAGATCTGCCTTCAGTTTTACTGCAGAGGTGCTCACAACAGCAGCGACTACTGCAGCAGTAAGGGAGTTTGAGTCCAGCTGGCTTTGAAATCACCAAATGTGAGGATGGCATTGATTCTGCAGCACTGATTTAAGTTGCTGTTTTTTTACAGAGAGAGACAAAAAAAATTGCAGAGAATCTTGTACTTTATCAGCACTGTGGGCAGCAGAGCGAGATGGGAAAAAAAGGATGACTCAGAGGTAGTGGGTGGATTGAGACCAGGTGAGACACTGGTACAGCAGATGGGCAGATTTTCAGGGCTCAGTCTCTTCATCATGTTGCAGGCGGCTCATTGGGTGACAAACACCTACTTTTCAATCTGATATTAGACAACAGTAGCGCCATACATTTTCTGTTTTCTAGAGTAGAACAAATGGAGTGAAAGTTCAAACCTGGACCTCCATTATAAGATAAAACAAAGGCTGTGAATTAGCAAAACTGCTGCAGCGTCTCTGACCAATACACTGAAAGGGCTGGTATTCTGTAACTAAACCTATGTTTTGACTTGCATGACATGAGTCATTCAATATTATTAGCATGGGAAATGTAACACAGTTGTGCATTTTTGTATATATATATATGTAATAAAAATTATCTTTAAATGCAGTTTAACATGTAAGTTAACGCCTGATATTTTGGTCTATTAAAGCTAAACGCTGCTTGTTCTCCTCTTTCTGATGTCTAGAATATTCCCCCTTGATGTTAGACACAAAAGTGCCTTCGCATCTACCACTACGCAACTATTTTCAGTTGGCTCTGTGTAGTATTTTAGTTTGGTTGCCCACGTTAAAGAGCAAAAAATGTTCACCAAAATCCCTGTTGCTAGAGGACAACATTTGCTACCAAAACAGACTCTGAACACTGTAAACCAGCCGCACAGACGGCACTCCCAAGTGAATAAACTGAGGTTTCACACATTCTCAATAAAGCAGTTTAAAAGACGAAAACAAGAAATATACAAAAGGAGTATTATGGTAATGCTGCGTTTTCCTGTAATATTTGAATATTCTAAGAATTGTGTCGACAGTTGTTTTTGACCAGCTCTGCAGCTAGACCCAGAGGGCGACAGTGAAATGTGGGGATCACAGCAGACTCTCTCACTCCCACACACACATACACATACAGACACACAGATGTGGGTCAGAGCAGTGGCCCAATTAAAATGTCAACCCTACTGCATCAACCTCTCTGATCAACAGCAGCACAGTGCAGTACTGCAGTGACACCAATAACCTTTGTAAATGTTTATCACAGGTTAAATCAGTTTATACAAAATGACACGATATGACAACACATGACCTGTTGAAGTGATCAGACTGATAAGAAATACTAAATATGGAACGTGAAAGAAAGAAAAAGAAAAAATATGAAATATGAATGGCAATTTAGTGATGAAACTCAACTCTCTTCATGGCTCAAGAGCAACTATTACAAATCATGTTGACACACTGGTCTATTACTGAGGTTCAATGGTGGTTAACGTGCTTTCATTTAGACAGCATAAATGTTTTTGTGGTTTTTCTTATTGGTGTGACAAATTTCCAGTGACTACATAGGACTGACTGACTAACTGGGCCTGGGTCATGAGACTTTTAACAGTGAGTGGATTTAACTTCCTCCTCCTCCTCTCTTATCTCTTCCTATCCCCCGACCTTTTTTCAGATCAGTTAGACTGGGGCTGTAGTGGGTGAAATCACATGGATCAAATGAAATTTGGCACGGTTTGAACTGAGAGGACAGCGAGCGTGCGCGCGTGTCTGCGTACGAGGAGGCCTGTGTGAGGAATGGTAGCGGTGGGGGTCTCTCAGGGGCTCATCAAAGCATGCCGCGTCCACTGCAGCCCCCCACGTTAAGCTCAAGTCAGTGCCTCATTGTGTCTGTGTGAATGACCCTGGGGGAACACCAACTCCCCGCTGCGCTGCATACATTCCCCTCCACGTTTGCTCTGCCCAGGGTGTGGCCCAGTTCGAGAGGATTACGCCGAGGAATGCGGCCGAGCCCATCTTTTAAAACAAGAGAGGAGAGGGGGGCTGAGGCCATGGGCATAAAGTTCATGTGCGCTGAGGCTTCCTAAAGATCCCAAAAAAATAATTAAAAAATGCAAATGCAATAAGCCCTGAGAGAGGAAGTTACAGTTAAGTCGGAAGAATCTCTCAACTTTAAAAAAGCTGCCTTTGGTAACCATTAGCATTTCACTTCACTGTCTGGTGTCTGTCTGGAGTGGCGGCTACAGAGTAACAAATTAACTCAAGGTCAAAGACACTTTCCCACTGAATCACAATACACTGACAGTTATTTAAAATATGTTGCTCTGACTCCCTGCTTGGCTA
>BRZM01000110.1:547952-569185 GCA_033238685.1 Lates japonicus
GTTGTCCATTTTATAATCGAGGAAATTAAAAGAAGCCTGAGACGTCACCCACATTTCCTGAGCAACTATTAATTTCTATGTTTAATATGGGCCACAGCAAATACCATATCTACTCTATACTGTAATACGGCGGATATGTAAAGGCCTTCAGGAAAAACCCAAAGGCTTGACTTATTATTTATCCAAATGATGCATTTTTAATGCAGGTGGAATTCAGCTGAAAAAAAAGCAGACATATGAATGCTCCTCAGTAAATTAGGTCAATGATCTTAATATCTGATGGTGATGAAACTACGTATCAATAATTAATGAGACCAATACTAAAGGTCAAACACCTTAAACCTCCTGCCTGACTATATAGATCTGCCTTCAGTTTTACTGCAGAGGTGCTCACAACAGCAGCGACTGCAGCAATGGGGAGTTTGAGTCAGCTGGCTTTAGAGGCACCAAATGTGAGATGGCATGATTCTGCCTTTTGATTTAAGTTTGCTGTTTTTACAGAGAGAGAGACAAAAAAATTGCAGAGTCTTGTACTTTATCAGCACTGTGGGCAGCAGGCGGATGGGAAAAAAGGATGACTCTCGGAGGTAGTGGGTGGATTGAGACCGGGTGAGACACTGGTGCAACAGATGAATGATTTTCAGGGCTCAGTCTCTTAAATAAATATTTGCAGGCGGCTCATTGGTGACAAACACCTACTTTTCAATCGATATTAGACAACAGTGGCGCCATACATTTTCTGTTTTCTAGAGTAGAACAAATGGGTGAAAGTTCAAACCTGGACCTCCATTATAAGATAAAACAAGGCTGTGAATTATAGCAAAACTATGACGTCTCTGACCAATACACTGAAAGACTGGTATTCTGTAACTAAACCTATGTTTGACTTGCATGACATGAGGTCATTCAATATTATTAGCATAGAATGTAACACAGTTGTGCATTTTGTATATATATATATGTAATAAAAATTATCTTTAAATACAGTTTAACATATAGTTAGCCTGATATTTTGGTCTGTTAAAATAGCTGCTTGTTCTCCTCTTCTGATGTCAGAATATTCCCCTTGTTGAACACAAAGGTATGCATCTACCACTACATGACTATTTTCAGTTGTGTAGTATTTTAGTTTTGGTTGCTTACGTTAAAGGCAAAAATGTTCACCCAAAATCCCTGTTGCTAGAGGACAACATTGCTACCAAAACAGACTCTGAACACCTTAAACCAACCGCACAGACAGCACTCCCAGAAGTAGATAAACTGAGGGTTTCACACATTCTCCAATAAACAGTTGAGAAAACAAGAAATATACAAAGAGTATTATGGTAATGCTGCGTTTTCCTGTATTTGAATATTCTGAAATTATTAATAGAGCAGTTGTTTTGACCAGCTCTTACTAGCTAGACCCAGAGGGCGACAGTGAAATGTGGGGATCACAGCAGACTCTCTCCTCCACACACATGCATACAGACACAGATGTGGGTCAGAGCAGTGGCCAGGTGAAATGTCAACCCTGCATCAACCTCTCTACAGTCCAACAGCAGCACAGTGCAGTGCAGTGACACCAATAACCTTTGTAAATGTTTTATCACAGGTTAAATCAGTTTTATACAAAATGACACGATATGACAACACATGACCTGTTGAAGTGATCAGACTGATAAATACTAAATATGGAGCACGTGAAAGAAAGAAAAAGAAAAATATGAAATATGAATGGCAATTTAGTGATGAAACTCAACTCTCTTCATGGCTCAAAACCTTCAAATCATATTTGACACACTGGTCTATTACTGAGGTTCAATGGTGGTTAACATCTTTCATTTAGACAACATAAATGTTTTTGTGGTTTTCTTATTGGTGTGACAAATTTCCAGTGACTACATAGGACTGACTGACTAACTGGGCCTGGTCATGAAGACTTTAACAGTGAGTGGTTAACTTCCTCCTCCTCCTCTCTTATCTATTTTGTCTGACCTTTCTGGATCGGTTGAACTGCAGAACGGTGGGTGAATCACATGGATCAAATGAAATTTGGCACGGTTTGAACTGAGAGGACAGCGGCGTCTTGTGTGTCTCGTGGCAAGGCCTGTGTGAGGAATGGTAGCGGTGGGGTCTCAGGGGCTCATCAAAAGCATGCAGCGTCCACTGCAGCCCCCGTTAAGCTCAAGTCAGTGCCTCATTGTGTCTGTGACCACAGAGACACCAACTCCCGCTGCGCTTCATACATTCCCCTCCACGTTTGCTCTGCCCAGGGTGTGGCCCAGTTCGAGAGGATTACGCCGAGGAATGCGGCCGAGCCCATCTTTTAAAACAAGAGAGGAGAGGGGGGCTGAGGCCATGGGCATAAAGTTCATGTGCGCTGAGGCTTCCTAAAGATCCCAAAAAAATAATTAAAAAATGCAAATGCAATAAGCCCTGAGAGAGGAAGTTACAGTTAAGTCGGAAGAATCTCTCAACTTTAAAAAAGCTGCCTTTGGTAACCATTAGCATTTCACTTCACTGTCTGGTGACTGTCTGGAGTGGCGGCTACAGAGTAACAAATTAGCTCAGGGTCAAAGACACTTTCCCGCTGAATCACAATACACTGACAGTTATTTAAAATATGTTGCTCTGACTCCCTGCATGACTAGACCTGCCACCTGCAGACAGGAAAACCCACCTTTATTTCTTTACACAATTGGCTGAATCACTGCTTCTCCCTTTCATTATTCCCTAAGCCATTCAAATATTACCACCTTCCCTTCTTTCCACGTTCCCTCGCTTCTTTATTTACCGGTTTGAGCCATCCCACGACCCCAAAAAACACTTTTGCTCTTTTGAAGCAGAGTCCGGATTAAGATGTTCTTACCAAGACAGGGAAACCAGGGCATGGCCCCTCGCCCCCAGGGGGACTGCGCTGAGTCTGTGATACAAATGAGAAAACACCACACACCTGAAAGTAGCTTCTATTGTTTCTCCGGCTTCGCCACTTTCTCTTTGACAAACCGCAACATGATGGAATGTGATAGTGCCAGGATGGACCAGACTCTCCCCCACCTCTCAGACTATTGAAGCTCAGTCAGGCGTGGAGGTCACCTGGTAAAAACTGACTGGTGCAAAGAAAAATGTGGAGAACAAAATTTAAACAGCCCATCTTATCAAACATCTGATCTGCTCTGTAAAGAAACCTTGACACATTCGTGTGTCTAAAAACTCTCTCTACTATGTGACGTGATTTGAATGACAATCCCTCCATGAGCTGCTTATTTTTAGTCTCATTTTCTGCTTTATTTACAGTCTTCCTACGTGTATTATGTCATATTTATGTGATGACAAGCAGTCAGAAATATAAACTGAGACAAACGCTCTGGACGTGAGCAGTCCTGTACTGCAGAGGGAAGAAATATAACCCAGCCGGCTTGGTCAGAGACAGCACTAAAGAGAAAGAACTGGAAAAGTGGTTAAATAAGCGTTAACAAAAGGCTACTGTCAGAGACACGGCCAATGTGACATCATCACATGACTGGTATGATTGCATTTACTCCATTTCCGTAGGTATTCTCGCTCCTTTCCCACAGCCCCCTTCACCACTCATCCCAGGTTTCCATGGTCACAGTGCAACAAGTATCAAAGAGCTTAAATGAAATGGCTTCAACCATGACACATCATCTGCTGGAGACTCAGTGCTGCCTGTATTGATCATCTGTCACCTTCTGCATTAAACGATGTCTAATTAACTCATGATAATATATTTCTACATTCAAACCATCTACCTGTATGGAGGTCACCTAATGTTGCCACAACTACAATCTACTTCCTGACATTTAAATGCCACATTGTGCCTGGCAGCCACCGTACCTGTCTGCACATGTTTGCTTTGCATGCAATTTCCCTAATTCAAAAGATAAAGCAGAGACAACCCTCAAATGTATTAGAAAGTCACAAAATAAACATGCCCTAACACTACTGATTTGGACTACTCTAGAGCAGAGCCGCACGGTGACAGGCTCCATTGAAAAACTGTTGACATATCTGTACAATTCCCACTGCTCCTCCTGTTGTTGAGGTCACCACTGTCAAATTTTCATGTCATGTCTCAATGGAAATGGATGATACCTGGTAAGCTATCTCATGTCTACCAACCAAATGTGACTACAGCATTAGTTGGACAGAGATGAAGCAGCTTGTCCTATTTTGAGAGATGACAAATGTAGCATAGAGAGACTATTTCTAAAGCCTTCATTGTGGAGCAGGGGCACAAAAAATAATCCCCCAGACATTACAGTATAGAAACGCTGAGAGCAGCGCAGCGGAGTCAGGATGCTGCAAGCTTTATGATCGAGAAACAAGAATGATTCCGCGTTGTCATTCATCCCATGCAAAGCGCGCTAACAGAAAATGCAAAACCGGGTACTTCAGTTGCCGTTGTCTTCTCAGGTCATTCGTCTGCTCCAGATGAATGGAACTTGTGCAAATGACTGTTTGGCTACCGCCCTACACCTATCTTTGTCCTTATCAGAAATCTGAAAGGCCTGGTTGTTCTCTGGGTCTCATCTGTAAGGATGTATGCACACACAGGAGCAATAACTGAATTATGCTCTCAAATGTAATTCATACCCAAAAATATATGAGGCGCTTATCTCCCCTCTACTTCTTGCCACCAGCAATGACAGCAGCCTTTCTGAGTAGTACCACTGCATTGTGTTTAAAATTAATAACACCTTTTAAAAGCTGCGTTGCAGAAGATGATTGCCAAGAGTTTGCCCGTTGGAGACACCTGTAATTTACATAATCTCATCTAAACGATTTTCTTTTTAAATGTGCAGCCCAAACACTCAGGAAATCATGGGCCAAAAATCTAACTCACAAGTGATTATGTGGCTCTTCTTGGCACAGCGTACTTCCAAAATAAACCTCTGTGTGAAGATGAGAAGGAAATTCTTTTATTTTGGCAGCGGGCTGGAAAATTTGAGATCTCGCTATATGGGAGTTCAACAAGGAGCCAATGTCATCACAGGGGAGTTTTTACAGACTCAGTCTGAAAACAACAACCAGAACGGTCAAATTCTCCTCTGAATCGGCATGTTTGCCTGACAAGTGCAACCACAGGGTTACTCCGCTCCTCTCCTGAGCCATACCTTTCACGTGTTTATGAAAAGAACCCTTTCTGATCATTGGCCAAGTCACACCTGGCAGCACACAACCCATGGCACGATAACCCTATCAGATGAGAAGACCCTGGAAGACGATACGGGCGTAATTGGGTGGAAATCAGCCTGCCGTGGAGCGAAACACTTTTCCTAATGCATAATAAAGCATTCATTCTCTTAGCTGTCACGAGGAGAGTCTTTGTGAGAGAGGGGGCGAGTTGGAGTTAAAAGTACAGAGAATCCTGTATTCTCGTTTTGTCACTGGGTCGTGTGGTGAAAACAGGGGGTTGGGGGAGGGAGAGAGAAAGAGAAGCCACAGTTAGCGTAGAGATGCGTCTATCTATATATTTAACAATTTAGCTGACTAACTTGCCCGGCGCAACCTTTAATGGCAGCAACAAAATTCTTAGATCAAATCAAATCATGAAAGGTATAACTGTTTTCAAGGACCTGCAAAATCATGTCAAGTGCAAAGGGCCTTTCCTTGCATGGTGCAACAATAAATCGATTCCGATTGGAGTCAGCTGTTTGCTCATTAAACCGTTATGGTATAACAGCTCACAAACACTGGCAGCTGGGAAGGAACGTCACTCAGTGGTTGACTGCGAGCAGTAACTTATCAAGCCATACAATGAGTTAAGTCTTATTCGAGAAAACAGCTGATACTGTAGCACCATAAACGCAGCTTGTTTTCATGGTGTCGGGCAACTTGCAATGAAGAGGGATTTTACGCACTCTGGAAACCTTGCCATGTCTTTCAGGAGGGATAGGGTCACAAGTCTTCTGTCATTGACCTCGCAGACAACCTTGAAAACTGTGAAATTCACTCTCAACACCCTGTGCTGCTGTACATGTGAAATGCAGCCACAGTGTATACTTAAAAAAAGACAACCTCCTCACAGTTACAGTGTTCTGCTCTAGTTTCTGTGGCTATTTATCATTGTCACAGCTGTTTTTTGTTGTTTTTTTTCCACTCAGCTTGAAAATAATAGGTTGCTCTTGGATGTCATCTTATTTGCAGCATGTGGGGGCTTGTGTGAAGCGACCTTGTTATAATTGGGGAGACTTTTAAAGTGTTAGTGGTGTTAAGCTAATTTAAGATATTTTATCACTATGAAAAAACAAACTGTGCAATAATAAATGTATCGAGCTTACCAATATAACAGCAACATAACTCCTGATAAGAGGGGTCAATAGATTAACTACAGGCCTTTATTGAAGAAATAAATACTTCTGCATGGCCTTAAGTACTCATATCAACCCAACGTAGGCGATAATAACAAGTCTATCCATTTAAAATTAAGATTCTGGTCTTCGTTCGATAAAAAAGCACATTAACCACATCTTGAAGAGGTGATGTCTCTACCTATTCTTGGATCTGTGAGAACCACACACTGCTGATGTTGTTTGTTGCTTGTGTGTAACAGCTGACATGCACCCAGGAATAGAAGCCCTGGAACGACTTAAGGCGATCAGATGTTCCCCCACAAGTAAAGATGATGGACAAGGAATGGTAACATTAGAAGAACTTACCGTATAAAAAACCAAATACACACATGTACTCACAAACACACCTGTGGTGACAGTGAACATGACAACAGACCTCTCTGGCCTTTAGCTTCATAGGTCAGACCGGTCCTCTAACGACAGCACAGCATGGAGACCTGACACACATGCTAATTTGAGCAGACAACCTACACCCACCAACCATTAGGAACCACAAAGCTGTAACATTTTACGTTAGATGCTATATTGGTACTGCAGAGATGTAATCCAATTACTCATATGTGCTTTACATCATTTGACAGTTTCAGGTTGTGGCTGTGTAGAGTGAAATAAACTAGCAAGTAGAAACCATGGTGATTTCTGCAGTGTTACCTGTATTCCAGGGAATCATGGCAACAAATTACCCTCATGAAAAGGTATAAATGGTAGGTACAGATTCTACAATCGATTTGGATTTAATACTAAGTAAGGTAATATTTGTAACATCCCAACAGACCACATCAGTTACCTTAGTATTTAAAGGTCCTTACCTTTAACGAGTCAAAACAGGCGATCACCCTCCCGTTCTCCACCTGGCAACTTTTGGGTGGGTGGGCAAATTTGCATTCCTCATCACTGCGTGAACAAGTCCCTCTCTGAAACTGCCGGCACACTTCCAGGGTCAGCCATTTTGTGTCCCGTATCGAGGCAATGTTTAGAGCCATGTCAGCAGCGCTGGCTGTGGAGCTGGGGTGGAGTGGAGCCACTTGGTTTAAGGAGGAGGTTATCCTCTGAGGAGGTGTTTCAGTGTTCCAATAAAAAAAACAAAACACACAACAACTAAAACTAATGGAACATGTAGCTATAAATGATCTGCTTCAGGTCAGTGGATGACGTTTGTCCTTGCGGACAGGAAAGTGGAGGTAATGGACTGGCAAAGTCTCTGTGACTGGAGCATGGGACTGCACTGCTGTTGCAGAGTTTGTCAGTCAAACAGCTAATTGTTCATCAATCAGTAAGTCTCAGGTGCAGACCTCTGACAGGGCAGAGGGGGCATGCTCGAAGACAAGCTCTACTGGTTGTACCAATGTCCCCAAAATGTCCTTAGTGTGAATGATGATATCTGTGTAGAGGGGTGGATGATGGGGAGCAAAAGTGGTGCTATTTTGAGGTGCAATGGCACAGTTTAGGACAACATTAAGTTTGTGGCTTTCTAGTGTTTAAATGTCTTCAGTACCTACTCTCTCTGAGCTTTGGCACCTTGGCCAGCAGTGCAGTAGCTCTACCTCTTCACTTCCAGCACAGGTAAGGACAACCCGAGGGGTCAGGGGTGTTTGCAGCTGAGCTATATCCTGTCACGACTGCAGAGGGAGAAATCTGGAGCTCTTCAGAAACGCCCAGGGATCTTCAAGTAGGGATGTTGTCTCACAAGGCACTTTCTGTCAGTGATCTGAAATGGAGAAGAGAAAGAGACAGAAAGAGAGACAAGAAATAAAAGATTGAGGTTATTTTCAGAGTGAGAAAATTGCTTGCTAAATATGAGGGGCAACGATTTATCTAACAGGATTCAGCAGGCGTTAACAGTGTTTGTGCATGCACGTCAATCTGAATTTGGGTGCATACTGCCCCAGAGGGGTGCAAGCTCTAAAGGGTATGGGGCTGATGAACCAGAGAAAAGGCAGTTGTGAGGTTATTCAGAAGCCACTTGAGTTTAAGTCCCCCAGTAACTGCTGTGTGTGATTGTGCGGGGTGACTACAAGCCCACTGGCTCTCCAACATATTGCATACAAAGCGGTGAATGGCAAAAGCCTCTGTGCTATGAGACAGTGGACAAGAGCATCGACTCAGAACAGAGATAGAAAAAAGCCCTGGGGTGCAGCCCGCCCTGTAGAGCCATGCACGGAGGGATGGTGCAGCCAATAGAAAACCGCGCAGCACAGCACTATTCCGGGCAGCCGTCCAGCAGCCAGAGAGGGACCGAGACAGATGCATATGCCAGTGCCAGACACGATTATGACGCTGCCCAGTGTCCTGCAATATTCACTGGTCTCCCACCGTCCAAATTAGATACCGGCTCATTGACAGCGGCCTGTCAATTTACATTCATGGGGGAATGTGTGTATGTGCGTCTTGCCTTGTCCTGTAAAGGCACTGTTCTCTCTGTCTGGCTGTTGCCGTCTAGGGTGGGGGAGGGGGGAACAATTGGAGGAGCAACAATCTGAGGAAGTGACCTTTAGTTGAGCGTACGAGATCCATTACTAAGCTACTGCGCAGGGAGCTCTTTCCTTGGCACATCTGGAAATGTTTTTCTGCTAACTGGGGGCGGGAAAAGGGGGCTGAGGACACCAGACCGAGGGAGGAGATGGAGAAGGGTTGTAAAAACCTACAACTCTGGTTAAAAGATCCCCCCTCTATGGAAAACACCAAGAAACTGTTAAATACCATGAGAACAATATCTTGAACAGCCTCTAAAGGCATATGACAAGCTCCACTTGGTGTTAATGAAGGCGAGTTGAGACTTGTAGTTGAAATATCTATGCTACAATTAAGGGAAGGAGAATTCCCTGCACAGGCAGAAACCCTTACACAGCTGTCATATGGGTGAACAGTCGTTCAGGTCTACTCAGATCAGGGTTCAGCACAGTATTTTTATCCTGCTGTCCAGCAGACCTAAACATCTTCCTTCATCTTGGTCTGTAAGTTGAACTTGTGCTCTTTAATTGGAGACTTGTGAATTCTGTTTGTAGTTTTGTTTGAAGTCTGAAATTTCAAAGGGAGAAATTCAAAAGCAGCATAAGGATCAGACTATGTATCCGAAAGGATACATGGCCAAAATCTTCCAGACTGTGCCTGTTTTTTTGTCGTTGTTGACAGGTAAACTTTCCACCAGAAAGATGCTTCCACTTGAAATCACCCACCAGCCTTACACCGTTCCAAGCCTATGAATCCAGAGCATTGTCTAGCTAATCATATTGTCCCACTTTAGTGCTGATCATGTGAAATGAGATGAGAAGCTTCCTCGCCCGATCGTACTGACGCCCAGGCTCCACTCTCCAAGGCAGGATTTAATTTCACACCATCTCCCCAGGGAGAGAGCCAATCGCTGCAGAAGAGACAGTCAGGTAAGAATCATGTCAGATCTGACCTTTAACAATTAATCCCTTCTTATTTTTAGAAGCCATAAGAAGTCTGTGATCAAGCTAACCTACTTTGTCAGAATGTGTGAAGGGACGACGGCGCCATTTCTCTATGAACTGACTTGGCCACAAATGGAGCAAGTTGTGCTAAAATGGTCGGAGAGCACAGACATCAGTCACTCCACAGAAAGCGGAGATTTACAGTACTAAAAGCTTTCATATTATCGAGTAGGCCGGCAGTGTGGATAAGGGGTTGGCTGGGGTCATCTGAAAAGCTTGTGAGGGACTCAACAGGCTGCATTCACTCATGTTTGTCATGATAGATATTCAAAACAAATGGTGTGGACTGAAGATCAAAAGGACCCTCATGTGGGTGCTGGCATGACAAAAATCATGCAGGAACATGGCCACACATCTGTTCCCACGTATTACTGTATGTTTGTGCTATATGCCAAGAGATTTTAACTGCTGGCCAAGCCAATACTCTTTGTCATTATTTTGGGTGCTGTGATGCACAAAATCAGCATTGAAACTAATCGATTCTTCAATTAACTGATTAGACAATAAATAAAAATGGATAAGTGTCAAATCTTCTAAGAATATTATGACATAAATACTTTAAGTGTTTCTGGCATTAAAAAAACTTCAGTAATTTATATGCTAAAAGCTATAAACTGTCAATAGATTAATCAATACTGAAAATTATCATAAGCCGCAGAAGATTTCAGAGAGCAAAAACTTGAGGACGAGGACCATTTATAATTTACAGTTTGTTACATGTGCTTCATCCAACTAGCTTTAAAGAGATGGATGTGCCTGCCATAGCATGTGTATAGAAACACAGCACAGCTCCTGCTGGAAAGCAAACTGCCTTCCTGGGGGGAAAACTGTTACCTCTGTCATGTAACAACATCCCATCCTAAGAGCATGAGAAACTCGCAGTGGAAGAAACTGCTTTGAAATAATGACTGCTTTGGAAAACTGAGGTTAGAGGCAGCGCATGCAGTTTTTGGTTTAGTCTGGTTTGACGTGTCCTTGGACGACGTGCCTCTGGCTTGGGTTAGGCTAGCTTAGCTTCTGCTACATGCAACCTGGCTTAGTTTACACTAAGCTTAGCAGTCACGCTTCGAGGACAATGCAACTGATATGAAGGGGCAGAAAGACAGATGGTTGGCAGGAACGGACCATACAGCACCCTATGTTTTTCCCTCAGAGATTAGCCCTCCTGTTCACCCTCATGGCTGAACCAGGCTCTGTTTCTGCAGTTTTGAGGATAAAAATGTGAAGATTAGCATTTTACACAAATAGAGCCTGAGTGAAGGACTAGTCTTGACAAAACAGGAATATACTGTGTTTCAAGGTATTATAATAAAAGAAGAAGAAGCCCTGGGTTTATGGATGTTAATAACACCATTCACTGAAACCTTAATCCTAACAGTGTCATCTTTTATGTTTTCAGCAATTCAGCACCACATGTTGAATAAAACCTAAAAAGCCAAATCCTGCACATCAGTGTATATCCCATTTATCTTTAATTCCTGAGTTCCTGCAAGAAGGCCACGTCCCCTCTGTCTTCAGTACAAACAGTGGACAGACAGGGTGACCTGATAAAGCAGGGCAGAGATGTGAAGAAAAGCACCACAGTACTAGACTTTATGGATTACTGACGCTTACTAAGGCCAGCTGGCAGGGGCATTATCTTGGTCAGTCTGCTTAATTGAATGAGAGTCAGCGGGACTGGGGCGTCTCGAGTGAAAGTCATTGGCTTGACCTCTGAATACCACGTATGTAACCCATTAGTCTGGTATCTGTGTGCTCTGGCTGTGTGGTGCAGTTTATCTTAGCTGCTTGTATTTGTTCAGCACAGACGATAAGCTACCTGGTTTCCATTGGTCGTGAGCCTTGGGACAACGTTTGCTGTGGCATCAGCCAGGTGTTGCCAGTAAAACAGAAATACAAATGACTATGACAGACAAGCGCATGAGCAGGGTACCTGAGTGGCTGCATTTCCATTTATTACCATTTTATGCTGGCAAACCACAGTTGTGTGGTCATTTGCATGGTCGAGAGGAACAAGTGGTCAATGTTTTTCAAGGCTGTGGAGAGAGGGCCTCATTGTAGAGGGGAAATAGGAAAATGTTGAGTTTCCAGTGAGTAATGGAAAATGAGTGAGCCTCATAGTGCAGGTTTTATCAAAATGTCCTCCATCCCTAACAAACCTAACCTAGCTTTCAGTGTGACATCACCAGCTTGCTCACACGCAAAATGTTCCTTTGTATCTTCCAGAAAGGATCAGAGCAGGGCTACAAAACAGCCTCCTGCAGCCTAATTCGTATTTAATACTATAGACTACCTGTGATGCTTATGAAATTGTCTTTGGCATAAGCTACAGCTCCTCGAGTTCAATATTATCAAGTACCATTAGCGATAAGGACGAGTGAGTGAGCTCAGCAGAGGCTGTACCAGGACTAAGCTACTGTTCAGAGGCAACGCAAGAAGCATTTCACAGAGTCAGCAGATAGGTGTGCCCCATATCATAATAGCCTTAACTAAACCACGGTGACCCAAATGGCCCTGCTTATGATATAGGACCAGGCTTTCCTCTCCTGATCAGTGCCCCATTTCGTAACACAGAGCACATGATGTACCTTTTCCATCAAGCACTAAAACAGGCAGCAGAAAGCCTCAGCATCTTTGATTGATATCAACCCCTGCACTCAGTAAATGGACTTGTTTTCCTGTGTAAGTGTTCTTGTCTTCTCCCTGCTTAGCCACAGGACTCAGGCAAGTCATCAGCTAATTACAGTACAGTTGGCAGCCAGAGGTGAACAGTGCTGTTCAGATAAACATGATGATTAACAGGATACTCCAGCTTACTGAATGTAAGTCTGAAGAGAAAATTGTAGATGCCCTATAGGTTCAGTGTTACTGTTGTGATAAGTTCCACTGACACTTTATACTGTGTATCCAAAAATCAAGGATAGAAAATACTAGATTAGATTCAAGCTCTCATGCATTGAAATATTAAGTATTACACATCAAATGAATGGAAATCTTAAGCCTTCAAATTACAGCACTTGAAAACATAAGAGCTGAATGATTCAGCAAACTCACCCTTGTGTCACAGAGCAATCAGTCTCCTTCTTTCATGCAGAAGATGTCTGAAAAACCTACTAACCACTAAATCCTTTTAATACCATCTCGAGGTACAATTTGCATGAGAGTCAATTTCGGAGAAGGGGATATCTGGCGGACGAGGTCTTGTGGTAAGGACTTGGTGCTTGTCTGAGACTTATCCTATTCTTTTCTCAACAGGAAGGGCTGAGCTGATGTTCCAGTTTAGAAAACACCCACTTCCCCTTGATCCATGGCCAGACGTATGACACCACCCGTGGCCTTTTCCATGCGGCCGACGATGTCCGCTGTTTGAGCACGCCAACACGAGCGACTAGCACAAAGCTAAATCTAGACAGGCAGCGGAAAGCTAGGGACACGTCAACCATGCCCCATCTAACTCGAAAGGTTAATTATGATGTGGGCCTTATTAGAACTGTGAAGTTACAGCTCATTCAGGCCATCGGCTATTTGTGTCCACCTACATAAAGAGTGTCGAAACATCAGACCCTGCTCAGTACATACAACCTTTGCCTGTAGCTAGCCCTTGTTATTTGGAAAATTTGCACCCTAAGAGTTACAAGGAAAAAGTTTGTGAGAGCCACACAAAGCAAGCAGTGACGGGGCAGATGCCACACAACACGACAAGTTTTTCTCTAGAGAGTGAAAAATATGTTGCCCATGTGGCAAAAAAACAGAGCTCCTGACATTTGCACTGGAGGGAGCAAGTCAACTGCTGTGATAATGCCTCTCCCCTGAGGAGTCGAAAGAGAAAGTCCATTACAGTGCTGGAAACTGCAATAAGAATAGTTACTGCGTGGCTGCAAGCTCCCATTGCTCCTTTGCATTTATCCCACTCTGTCTATATTTTCTTCCCTCGTTTTCAGCCTCACGCGCTTTCTCTCGCACAGATAAAACATTCCCTCTCCTCCCTCCCCACCCAGACTGGTATGCAGCACACTGCAGCAAAACTCCAGAAAAAAATCTTTAAAAAAAAAAAAAAAAAAGAGAGAGAGAGAAAAGGCCAGCCAATATGACGGTTCTTTCCCACCTCATTTCACTGGGTTCCGTAGCTCTGCTGTGTGCCTCTCTGTGTCTGCTGTTCCGAGCATAGGAGGCACCCGGTGCTTCTGTGACACTGAGCTACAACGCAGCTCCCTTCAGCCTCAGCGACTGGAGTTAATGACCATGTGAAGTGTTGTCATTCCTCGCGAGCTGCCGACTGCTGCAGCCGGAGGTCCATGCCTAGACAGGGATTTTCTCTCGATATCTCTCTCTCTCTCTCTCTGTCTCTCTCTCTCTCTCCTCCTCCTCTCAGCCACGGAGCAAGCGAGCGAGGCAGGCAGGCAGGCAGGAAGCAGAAGAGTGTCTACTCCAACTATCTGGCTGAAACACTTCCAGCCAACCCACCCCCACCCCCCCCCACACACACGCACACACACCCCTAAAGCCAACCCCTTCCTGCCCACCAGCTTGTGGCAAGGCCCTGCCCCTTAACAGCTCCGACCAATGGAAGGACCGCTTCTCTGGAGCTCAGCTCTCCATTGGAACAGAGAAGCCTAAGTGAAGGGACAAAACTGCACTTACAGTAACAACCTCTGAATGCTGAGCTTAAAGGTATTTCCCCAATTTCATGCCCTGTTAAACGAGCTATCACATTATTTATTCTTTGTCCATTCTTCTCCTCTATTTAAATTCACATCAGCGCCACATGAACTGTTTCCTAATGAGCTCAAAAATATGATGTCTATTTGTCAAATAACAAAGCAATACCAGTAAGCAATAATCAAGGAGTTGCTGCAGTGGCATAATGAAGATCAGCCCTGTCCTTGTCTATGTTCTATCATCACATTTAACACCATCCCCCCAGGAAACGGGAGTAGCACACCACCTCTCCCCCTCCCGACTCTCCTCTACCTCCCCTCAGCATCCGTCCTCTAAACTCATCTCCCCCGCCATCCAGACACCCCTCTCTCCCCCCTTCTCTCACATATCTTGTCTTCTCCTTCCCTGACCTCTCCTCACCCCTCACCTGTATGGCCCCACCCCTCCTCCATTGGTGTAAGTTACTATATCTTTCAAGCTCTATTTCAATCTAATTCCTTAGTTTACTGGACTGGAAAATTGCACAGTAGTGAACATTTCTGTTATTGTTATTGCATCAGAATGTGCTTGGGGAAAAAAAAAAAAAGACGGGTTGTGACTGGGGTTTGGAAGTCTTGGTCTGTCTCCTACCCCACCCATCCTCTCTCCCCTCTCCTCCACCCAGCTGATGACATGCTGGTTGGCATCATATGAGCCATGAAACCGGAGCGTCACAGAACTGATGAGTCAGAGATCCAGCTTCATGACTTTTCGATCCAGATTCAATAGAACAGCTGTACCGTCTGTCTCTCTCTCTCTCTCTGTCTGTCTCTCTCTCTTGCTCTCTCTCTCTCTCTCTCTCTCTCTGCCTCTGTCTCATACAAAGGCCTGCGAATGACGCGGCAGCCTGGGTGTTTCGTTGACATCAGTGAGGCTAAACATGAATTACAGCTCAGTGATAAACAAACCTATTTACTGTCTGATTATGCTTTGGTAGCTATATATAATCTGATGCTCCACAGGCAATAGATTTGTCAAATGTTTTTGGGGGAGATGGGGGTTGGGAGGGGGATTAATCTCACTAGCATGAAAAATTGTCTACCTCAGCAAGTGACACTGAATACAGACGTCATCTTAGGCATCAGGGCACCTGTAGGGAAATAACACAGTCAAGCGCTCTGCCATTAGATTAACCATGAACAGGGGGGGCGGAGGACAGCAGCCTTTGTCAAAAAGAAAGAGAAATTTACACCTTTCGTCAATGTATTCTCACTACACTATGTCATGTAAACAATGGAGGAGAGATGCTCCTATACAGCAGCAGCTAAATATTACTGCAGGAGGAAACTTGACTTGTATGATCGCAAAAAAACGGCTCAATATCTTGTCATTCATCCACAACAATAGCAATTGTACAGGTCAGCCTGCGCCATCACTACTGATGGATGAGGCTTATCAATCCCTCATTTGGCTGTGACTTCTCAATAACCACGTTACTGAATAACTGTCAATAACTGTATAACAAGCCCTGCTTGTTGTAGCTAATTTCCACCGGCAGACCTCAGATAGCCTACCTCTTAAATAGATTTGTCCGACAGGAAAACAAACAAAAGCCTGGCAGACAAACAAGCTGAGCCACTTCCTTCCCACATGGTATCCCCTCCCCTCTTATTATCCCTGTCCTGTTTGACCCCAAACGGCTTGGCTCACTCACACACAACCAGATTTAGGAGTCTGTGGCCCAAAGCAGCTTCATTATCAAACACAAAAGGAGTATTTTGAAACAATGGCTAATTACAGCAAATGAAGACTGACAGGTGAAAACTGTGTTTGAAAATGCACCCCTGCCCAGCACAGAATATTGTATGTATTCCCTGTTATTACTATTGGATAGTTTAACACGATAGAGCAAGAGAGAGGGAAAAAAAAACAGGGCTCAGAAATAGGGCACCGAAGACAGATCAATGAAAAGGCAGCTGTCTTTTTCTATTATTAGCTGTAATCAAATATCAAGCGGGAGAGAGTTGGGCTTCCTTCCGTTTGTAGCTCATTCTGGTAAGTCTGTCGCACACTATGTCCACATGATGATTGAGAACAAGCAAGTGCTGAATGGATGCGTAGGCAAGTGGTCAACCAGTGTGTTTTGGAGCAGGTTCAAGGCTGAGTATTGAGGCTGTTCAAAAGTAAAGATAAATAAAGAGCAGAATCAACCAGGAAATGCTGGATACTCTGCCTGCTGGCTTAGAATCAAACATTATCTATTTTCTATAGGATAATCTGATGCCAATTTGACCCTATATTAACACAGTTGGCTAATTATTTTGTACTTCTAATTATACTAAGCCTGTTTCCTTACAATTATAGTGTCCGGTGGATTGTTGTGTCTTCCTCAAGCGTACCATTGCTGTAATGGCCTTAATGAACACAATATATTTCACATAAATGGCAAGCCAAGGTCCAACTTTACAGTATTGTACTGATAGCTCATTTGAACTTAATGCCCGCTGCTTGCCTCACTGAGCCTCCACTGGTGCAATTCTGCTCTGAGATGCCAATTTGTATTTACAGAAGGACAAATTACTGTACATGACCTCGCAGCTAGCCTGATAAAAACTTATTAACCTTACCCAGGTGTAAAGGCTATTACTCAGCCAATCTGCAGTGGATGAAAATGTGGCTCATCTTATGTCTCATTGGAGCTGCTTTATTTTTTCTTGTACACAGCAATTAAATCTAACAACCCATTAATCAAGGTGCCTTGGTAGTTATTGTGTTTATACATTTGCATTTGAAAGTAATTACATACCACAATTAGTTCGTTGTAGACTGTTATAGGCATGCACCCTATGACAATGATGCCAACGTCATTGGTTAATACTGGTGACTGTCCATCATGTGTGGGATTAATAAGTAGTTACCATCAAATCACAGCCCCAACAGATTTCTATCAGGTCATTAGCTACTTCACTAATAGCAAACAGCATGCCCCAGAAAGCATTACACTGAACCGTGTAGGAGAGACACGGGACCACGACGCATACTGATTTAATTTTTGTTTTTATGGAGCAGCTTTCACTTGTTTTCACTAGCAACCTAGGCAGTGATTAGGAGCTAGCATAGCAAACCAGGCATCAGCGAACAATGTTACAACAACATGAGGAACATTTTCAGGCACCTCTACTGACCACAACAGCCGCTATATTCGCCTTAACCGCCGTAACAAGTGGGTAAAGAAATGCCAGAGCCAAGGGGCGCTAGCTGCTAAGCTAACTACCTGCAGCTTACCTGATGACGAACCTGTCACATCCAGCTGCACTTCAGCCGCCGCCGCCGCTTCTCGAGAGCGCTATTTCGGTTGGTTGGAGCAGGGAGCCACGGTTCGGCAACAGGACGGCAAAGAAAAATGGACTTCGAGTGAGACCTTTCACTATTTCTTTTCAGCAGCAAACTTTTCCGCTTTCGAAATGTATTTCACTAAAATGCTGAAGCACGCTATCACTCACTACACGCTAGCTCGCTAACTACTTTTAAGGCTAGGGTAGGAAGCAACAAGCGATTTTGACAGTTCGAGGAAATGTTGAATGAGCTTCGCTAGGGGGTTAGTACGAAGGTCTAAACGGTAATAACGCATTTATTATGAAATATTTGAGCTACTATAAACTGCAACTAAAAGATAAATCACCTCCAGTTATAATATATCGCTACATGTCGTTCATTTAAATCAAGGAATTCTACTTCTTTTCGATAAACAACACATTTCACACCCTACAGTAAACGTGGTACAGTCCAGAGGAACCAAGGGTAAGGGGAGGGGGGTGCTTGTTACCTAGGAAACAACAGTGAATCTCCCTCGGGGAAAAGATGTGGCCACTGATTTATGAACCAATGCCTGTCTGTCTGTCTGTCTGTCAAACTAGCCTGCCATCGACAAGATGAAAACATTAAAGACATTTGACAAAATCTATTGTGATGTAGTCTGTGAGATACTGCAGGTCTATGCAGGTTCTAACACTTTTATGTACAGTAAGTCAGGATATCCTAGATGGTATACTGGTATATTTATATTATTCTAATCAAGAGGTAATGATGCAAGAGTGATTCATTGATTTGACAAAGATATTTTTTGTGAATATACAAGTAGATTTATTCTTTGACACAATCTAAACCAGCCATAACACAGAGGATATGTCTTAATATTTATAACAATCATAACACATATATATTGTGATGTCTTGATTTACTGTATGTTGTTATTGCTATTTCAAACCTGTCAAAACAAATGTAACAGCAAAAATGACAGAAAAGAGATTTAATTAGATATTTTAGCTAATCATACACTGTAAATCAGCACGTTGTCACCACTTGATGCTTTGCAGAGGAGCATGAATTTTGCAGCCTAATTGCATACAGCTGGGCTGGATTTAGTAGCCTGTGACATACAGAGACCCGTTGTCAGCAAGGAGCGCAACGAGTCAACAAGGAGCAAGTCACAAATATCCCCGGAATGAGCAGAGAGGCACAAATTTAGCCCCACTGACTGCTGCCCACGCCATGTGCTGCCTGTTGAGCGCATGAACAATGAACATAGCCATCATAGACTGCTCTGCCAGGGCCAAGGCCTGCTTCAGTGGAATTCTACTGGAAATGAAGGCATCACCAGTCTGTGAGGACACAGGCCTTTGGCAGTGTCAGGGATGAAGACGTTATTAAGGCAAAGGGGGATGGTGTAAATTATACTGTCTCATCAAGCACAACAGTTTGAAGCACAGACATTTATGGACTCAGTTTACCGTTTATCATGTTGAAATTCAAAAATGGAGAATTAACCTGGTGAAGGTAACTGCTGACATATGTTATTGTCACCTCTTGTCTGACTTGGTCATAACGTAATTCATTGTGACATTTGGCACCCATTATACTGGTGGCTACGTAAAAGTTCATATTTACTAAACATGAGCTCAGGCAGGCCAACAGAAAAGGTCTCGAAGAGAACCAATAAAGAAAAAAATCTTTTTGTTTTTTCCTATATTATCCCAGCCTGCATATGCTCCTCTTTCTCAGCATCTATTAATTGAAAAATGTCAGAGCCATTAGTCATTTTTTATCTTTCTATATAGGATGCAAGTCTTTCAGCCGAATACAGCAAGTGGAAAAGTAAAATCCAACACAGCCAAGGCAGCACCAGAGCTATGGAGGAAAAACAGTATTTTCAAGACATAAGTGATTATGAAAAACTGCTCACACAGGTCAAGCTCATCCCCCCAAGGCCTAACGTATTGATCCCAATGCAGAGGAGGCATTTGTAAAAACGCTGCTGCCGGCATACTTCTCTAAAAGTCCCTGAACGCCCACACACTTGCAAACAACAAATGCACAAGCGCACACTGGTGCTCACACTCATAAAAAAAACAAAATAAAAACAACACACACTCAAATACATACAGAACAAGAAGCGAGAAAATATCAATTTAACAAGACATTTTCTTTATTTGACTTGTTTGAGGTGAAGTTTGAGGCTTATGCGCTGAGGTAGGCGTAGGGTTGAAGCAGTTTCTTCCTTGTTTTATGCAAGGCAAGGCAATTAAGTTGGAAGACTGTGTTTCGAGTATGAATAGCATACTTATTTTGGACATGATTTCTAAAAAGTTCATCTAGAAACAGGTGGCAGTGTCTGGAAGGACACACAGATCCTCTCTGCTTCTGCAGAATCATAACGAGCCTTAAAACAAGTTGATTTGCATAGGGAACAAATACACTCATGTCATCTCAACGGCAAAGTGATCACTTCTTTAGAGGAAAATGCAATTTTAGGACCGAATACCACACTTATAACTGATGAGGATGGATATAAGAGAGTCACAAGCACAAAATATATTTAAAAATTATAGACACAAGCAAGGGAAAATGAACCAAAGCAGATGTCTGTGTGTGCGTTGTGCTCATTAATGGGCTTTGACTGTGCATTTGTTGCAGTAGCAGTCTGCAGAGTGGACCTCGGGATCAGCTGAGGGGGCGTCAGGCAGAAAAACAACCGCAGCATCTACAGAACACCGCCGTTGGTTTCTCTCAAAACGCAGAATGAAGAGGTCACAATAGGAAACAGTTTGCCCCCGCAGACAGGAGACAGTAAACAGACATGCAGGTGGGCAAATGCATGACATATACACACATGCAGTGGGGCTAAAGCTTTGACTCTGAGGCGGTTTTTGCATACACACACACACACCTACACACAGTGGGTAAAGCTCTCACGTCAAGGACAGTATTGATCTTGGAATTCTCTGTACACTAAATGAGAACACACCTGATTATGAAAGCTTTTAACCCAAATGCTTAATGCAGCGCAGGTTTAATGGAAAGAGCTTACGGCTGACACAAAGCTCAGTAGAGAGGGAGGGAGAGAGAGCATGTGCATGTGTGTGTGTGTGTGTGACCACTTTCACTGTGGTTCAGTCAATTTGATTGATTGTGGGGAGATCACCTGGGCATTTTTTACTCCCACCATGACTTTGATGAGCATTTTACTAATCACAAGGCCTAAGTAATGATGGATTGAAGATGGTCCCGCTGTCATTAAACAAACTGATCCCCAAATACATGCACGCTGCACCAGGGTGAGCTTATTTAAAATGCTGAGAGGATCCGTTTTTAGGCAGATTCATTTGTCCGCCGAGAAAAGACTAGTTATGCATCATCATAAATCATCTGCTGCAGCTATTTGTTCATATTGCTTCATCCATTCCGCCAGGATCCATATCAGCATAAAGGAAGATACTATATA
>BRZM01000110.1:569195-719966 GCA_033238685.1 Lates japonicus
AACCGCCGTAACAAGTGGTAAAAATGCCAGAGCCAAAGGGCTTAGCGGCACTAAGCTAACTACTGCAGCACACAGTGACGAGCCTGCACATCAGCTGCGCTAAAGCCACCACGCCGCGCTTCTCGAGAGCATATTTCGGTTGGTTGGAGCAGGGAGCCACGGTTCGGCAGCAGGACAGCAAGAAAAATGGACTTCAGTGAGACCTTTCACTATTTCTTTTCCAGCAGCGGCTGCTTTCGAAATGTATTTCACTAAAATTGCTGACACGCTATCACTCACTACGCTAGCTCCTTCTAACTACTTTTAAGGCTAGAGGTAGGGGCTTATCAAAGCGATTTGACAGTTCGAAATGTTAAGATGAGCTTCGCTAGAGAGTTATTTTTGAGGAATTCTAAAACGGTAAGCCTTGCATTTATTATGAAATATTTGAGCTATAAACTGCAACTAAAGATAAATGCCTCGAACTATAATATATCGCTACACTGTCGTTCATTTAAATCAAAGAATTCTACTTCTTTTCGATAAACAACACATTTCACCCTACAGTAAAACGTGGGCACAGTCCAGGAACCGAAAAGTGAGGGGAGGGGTGCTTGTTACCTGAAACAACAGTGAATCTCCCTCAGGGAAAGATGTGGCACTGATTTATGAACCAATGCCTGTCTGTCTGTTTCTGTCTGTCAGCTAGCCTGCCATCGACCAAGATGAAAACATTAAGACATTTGACAAAATCTGTTGTGATGTAGTCTGTGAATGCAGGTGGCAGGTTCTAACACTTTTATGTACAGTAAGTCAGGATATCCTAGATGGTATACCAGGTATATTTATATTATTCTAATCAAAGAGGTAATGATGCAAGAGTGATTCATTGATTTGACAGATATTTTTAGCCAGACCACAGAAGTAGATTTATTCTTTACAACTGAAATCTAAACCAACCATAACACAGAGGATATGTCTTAATATTTATAACAATCATAACACATATATATTGTGATATGCCGATTTTACTGTATGTTGTGCCTGGCTAAACCCTGTCAAAACAAATGTAACAGCAGAAAATAATGACAGAAAAGAGATTTAATTAGATATTTAGCTAATCATGCACTATATAAATCAACCTTGTCACCCACTTGATGCTTTGCAGGAGCATAATTTTGCAGCCTAATTGCATACAGCTGGGCTGGGTTTAGTAGCCTGTGACATACAGAGACCGTTGTGTCAGCAAGGGAAACATGAGTCAACAAGGAGCAAGTCACAAATGTCCCCGGAATGAGCAGAGAGGCACAAATTTAGCCCACAGCTGCTGCCACGCCATGTGCTGCCTGTTGGCGCGCCAGACAATGTGAACACTTAACCATCATAGACTGCTCTGCCAGGGCCAGAGCCTGCTTCCAGTGGAATTCTACTGGAAATAGAAATACCAGGTCTGTGAGGACTGGGCCAACTGGCGAGGCTATCAGGGATGAAAGGCGTTATTAAGACAAGGGGATGGTGTAAATTATACTGTCTCATCAAGCACCACCAGTTGAAGCTGGAACATTTATGGACTCAGTTTACACGTTTATCGTGACTGAAGTTTCAAAAATGGAAATTAACCTGGTGAAGGTAACTGCTGACATATGTTATTGTCACCTCTTGTCATCTGACTTGGTCATAACGTAATTCTATTGTGACATTTTGGCACCCATTATACTAGTGGCTACGTAAAAGTTCATGTTACTAAACACTGAGCTCAGGCAGGCCAACAGAAAAGGTCTCGAAGAAGAATAATAAAAGAAAAAATCTTTGTTTTTCCTATATTATCCCAGCCTGCATATGCTCCTCTTTCTCAGCATCTATTAATTGAAAAATGTCAAGAACCATTAGTGGTTTTTATCTTTCTATATAGGATGCAAGTCTTTCAACGGGCCAGCAAGTGGAAAAGTAAAATCCAACACAGCCAAGGCACCAGAGCTATGGAGGAAAAACAGTATTTTCAAGACATAAGTGATTATGAAAAACTTCTGCTCACAGGTCAAGCTCCAGCCCCCAAGGCCTAGCATTATTGATCCCAATGCAGAGGAGGCATTTTGTAAAAGCGCTGCTGCGGCGTACTTCTCTAAAGATACAAACGCCCACACTTACAAACAACAAATGCTGGCGCACGGGTGCTCACTCATAAAAAAACCAAAATAAAACAACACACTCAAATACATACAGAACAAAATAGAGAAAATATCAATTTAACAGACATTTTGTTGACTGTTTGAGGTGAAGTTTGGAGCTTGTCGCTGGTGGCGTGGGGTGACAGGTTTCTTCCTTACATTTTATGCAAGGCAAGGCAATTAAGTTGGAAGACATGTTTCAGTATAGATAGCATACTTATTTTTAGACATGATTTCCTAAAAGTTCATCTAGAAACAGGTGGCAGTGTCTGGAAGGACACACAGATCCTCTGCTTCTGCAGAATCATGAACCTTAAAACAAGTTACGATTTGCGGAACAAATACACTCATATCATCTCAAGCAAAGTGATCACTTCTTTGGGAAATGCAATTTTGGGACCGAATACCACACTTATAGCGATGAGGATGGATATAAAGTCCTGGCTTCAAAATATATTTAAAATTATAGACACAAGCAGGGAGGAAAATGAACCCAAAGCAGATGTCTGTGTGGGTCCAGTAACAAGTAATAAACTTTGACTGTGCATTTGTTGCAGTAGCAGTCTGCAGAGTGGACCTCGGGATCAGCTGAGGGGGCGTCAGGCAGAAAAACAACCGCAGCATCTACAGAACACCGCCGTTGGTTTCTCTCAAAACGCAGAATGAAGAGGTCACAATAGGAAACAGTTTGCCCCCGCAGACAGGAGACAGTAAACAGACATGCAGGTGGGCAAATGCATGACATATACACACATGCAGTGGGGCTAAAGCTTTGACTCTGAGGCGGTTTTTGCATACACACACACACACCTACACACAGTGGGTAAAGCTCTCACGTCAAGGACAGTATTGATCTTGGAATTCTCTGTACACTAAATAAGAACACACCCTGATTAGCAGAAACTTAACCCAAATGCTTATTACAGCGCAGGTTTACCCAATGGAAGAGCTTACGTGACACAAAGCTCCAATGAGGAGGAGAGAGAGCATGTGCATGTTGACTCAGTGTGTGTGACCACTGTGGTTCAGTCAATTTGATTGATTGTGGGGAGATCACCTGGGCATTTTTTACTCCCACCATGACTTTGATGAGCATTTTACTAATCACAAGGCCTAAGTAATGATGGATTGAAGATGGTCCCGCTGTCATTAAACAAACTGATCCCCAAATACATGCGCTACCAGGGTGAGCTTATTTAAAATGCTGAGAGGATCCGTTTTAGAGCAGATTCATTTCCATGAGAAAAAGACTAGTTATGCATCATCATAAATCATCTGCTGCAGCTATTTGTTCATATTGCTTCATCATTCACGCCCGGATCCATATCAGCATATAAAGGAAGATACTATATAATCCATACTGGATCATACATGAGGCAATTCAAAGAGGCAATTGGCAAAAAATATATCTGCTGTTCAGAAATAAAGAATGTTGTGTTTTAGGTAGTACTGGGTTTTAGATTGTTTTCATTACAAAGCTGCCTGCTGTGAACACAAACATAATATGAGACCCCGAACCACAGCAATGAAGTTGCAGATCAGTCAGCTGAACAGTGACTCTTTTCACACTGTCATGTTGTTTCCATTGTCATTGGATATATTATTGTGTGTGTGTGATTACAGTTGGCACAACTAAAAACGTACGGTGTTATCAACGGGTGAGGATATTCACCTTTTTACAGAAGATTGATTCATCTCTCATGTCTGTCTGTTCAATAGGAAGCCATAGATAGGAGCTTAAGCTTGGCTTCAAGACTGAGCAGGAAACTAGTTAGCCTGGCTCTGTGTCCACCTTGCAGCACCTCTCAGGTAACAAGATGGACGATTTTAAGTCAATATTCACTCTCTTCAGCTCTGTTTTGTCCTCCACAAATCCCAAATACGAATATCACAAACTATTAGCTGCTAAATGCTCCTGGCTAGTCCCTAACATGGTGGGTTGTTTGCTTCAGCTTCTGCAGGTAATGTATAGTTGGATCATCAGAGATAATTCTTGAACATTTGATCCACTGGTATTGTGACAATCTTGATTAATGCTTTAGCTTTAAATGCAATAAATATAACAAACGTTTCTTCCAAACAGACAGTGGATTAGCGCGAAACTTGAATTGTCACATCATCCATTAGCTGTACCACTTATACAAGACCATGAGGGCTGAGTCTGTCCCAAGCTGACATCAGGTGAGAGAGGTGGGAATGCAGCCGCTTGAACATGTAAAGAGACCAGATAACCATACTGCAGCTCGCATTCACACCTAAAGACAATTTAAGTTGCCAATTAACTAACAGGCATGTCTTAGACCTGTAGGAGGGAAGCCCACAGGCACGAGGAGAACATAACTGCAAGCGCAGTGTTTTATGTTTTTAAAATCCTCTAATAAATTCATTCATTTAACATCAAACTCTACGCCAAAAGGCTCAACCAACTCTTCATTTGAACCCACAACCTGGATGGTGACAGTACTAATCCTGCACCGCCATACTGCCCATCAACACAGAGATAACACTTTATCTAGGCAGCACATGGTGTACCTGTGCAAAGTTCATTAAACAAAATACAGGGTGTAGCCAGATTTTGAGAAAACATATATCACTCAGTGTTTCAGAAATATTTGTTCCGTGTGTCCTAAGTTCAAAAGTGTTCTAACTACATTTTATACATGGTATTAATCCTTAGTTTGAGTTGTTACTGCATTCAAACAGGTACCTCTTCATAAAATCACAGTAATAATGAGAGCTTACATTAATTTTACTCCTATGTTTTAGGTGTTTTGCAATTTCCAATATCCAATAATAAATGGTGGCATTCAGAAAGAAAACATAAAATGAGTAGCAGGAGATGAGAATCTTGAAATGTCAGGAGAAATATGTATTACCATGACAACACAACTATTGTCTTGTCAAGGTTGCAGCGGAGTGAGTTCAGCTGCAACAAAAACGGACCAGTTGTTGTTCTCCATCAGGAAGGTGAGAATAATCTTCTATTATTATTCTATTATTCTATTATTTCTGCGAGCCCATTTATTCAACAGTAAAAATTGAATTGACTCGTTCCTGAAGTACTTACAGGCCAAGAAATCAATGTAGGCGTCATCAGCTTCCCCACTACAGCCCAAGTGCTTCCAAATACAGTAAAAGATTTATTATTCATGAGCTGCGGGTTCACTGCAGACCAGCGGCTCAGCCCAGACTCATAATGGCTGAACACGCCCCTTCCTTCACGGCAGACCCGCCCTGTGATTGACTTGGCAGTCATAGCCCAAAGGTTGAGACTCCTTTAAAATATTCAATAAATACATTAGGATCAGAGAAGTCAGCTAATTATATGTTTCCCACCTCTCTCTGTCTCTTTCTCTCACACACAAACACTCATAACACAGAGTAGATTTGGAGATAGTAATTAAGTATTTTGCATTCTGACAAGCTGTAATGATGTGAGGATTTTGTGAATGAAAAATAGACCAGAGCATTTGGATATAGCCTGCGGTGACATGTTCAATGTTTGTGTCTTCAGTGTCTGTGTCAAGGCTGGTGGATGTAAAAATGTTTGTGTATCACGTGTCTTCATGTTTGTGTGTATGTGTTTCCCTGGGTATGAGACAATAATATATCTCGGGGCGACCCACATCAACGGAAATATTGATGCTTCTGCTGCAAGGCTGCTGGCTGCATGGCAGGATACAGAGACACTTCCAATGCCTCATAGAAGAGCGAGCCTCCATTAGTAAAGATGCTGACCTCCTGAACCTTGTAACCATGGATGTCCCTGTTCGTCCTGGCCTGTCTCTGGTTCTGTCTGGCCGTCTGGCTTCTTCAAGGTACAGTGGGAAAATATGACTAGAATTGAAGGTTTAGTCATTCCATTTCTTTGAGCCGATGGAGTGCGTTCCGCGTGCTCTTAAAAAATTGGAAATTGGGCCTTGAACAGAGAATAGGCTTATCAACAAAATGAAGATGATACATTTTAAGCCTATAATGGCATGTCTTCAAAATATAAACAAAACTAAAATAAAGCCCCCAAAAACAACAACAACAACAAACAAATGCAAACACAATCCTACTGCACCACTATAGAGACAATGCCCTGGACACTGCACTAACACCAAAATCCTCCCTTTTTTTTTTTTTGAGAAGTCTGGTTTGTAAAAGCAGCTACAATAGATTGACAACATGATGCACATAACACTGACAGCGAAAATCCTCAGAATTAACCACAATCCAGTGATTACATAGCATTGGAAGAGCAATAAACACAAATTGCGATCTTGCTTCCCACAACATTCCGTCTTCTTGCTCTGTTTTCCACCTCCATCCAGCTCAGTGGATCCAAACATGGCATTCCTCTGCTGCTAAATAGATAAACTCACGCCATATTTTCTCTGTAATTACTCGATTTCTAAGTAGCCTTGCAAGCATCATCAGTCAGATCCTCCTTCAAGTACCGTAATTATTATATTACTGTAACCATGGTGATTTATTTGCTGTGTGATTTGCAGTGGAAATGTAGTTAGGGATGAGAGTGGGCGGAGGATCAGCGAGTGTGCATTTGTGAGTGAGTGTGTTTGTGCACGAGTAGTGTGCCAGGGGCTCAATCAATTCAATACCTTGCCAACTTCTTGCACATACATACAGTATATGCCTTGACCTCTGAGCTATAGGCACTGACCTGACTATAATCCAAATAAGACAGTTGAGGAATACTCATAGACGACCTGCCTGTGCTCAGTATTCAACATGATGTAAAACAATAATGTAATTGCTAGTGCTAGGTATTTAATTTGGAAGTAAAGGTTAAGTTGTTTTTTTCTGTTAATAAAAGCAGCTCTGTTTATTCAAGTATAGACAAACACTCAGATATTGAAATGCTCTCACAGATTATTCTATTCGGTATCTAGCTTATTCATTAAATGTTCTACATCACTGTGGTGCAAAAGCAGTCGCATTACCCAGTTGGTAAACTCCAACCAATGGCTTGGCCGCTCACCTAATATTACATAGCTGGTGAAACAATATGGGCCCGTAAGTCTAATTCTCCAGCCACTGGGGCATGCAGTAGCCTCAACTGTGATTTGAAAAGAAAGAAGTCAGTGTTATTCTTTTCAATAAGCTGACAGCCTAAAGCTTATATCCACCATACTTTAATCATTCTGGCACTTGGGGAGCTAATTAACTTCTGATCTGGTGGAAAGAACATAAAACCGCTTTGTGACAGCCTTTAAATTAGCTACAGGAACATACCCGCAACAAATGAAATATCACTAAAAGCAATCATCAGGCTCTTGGCTCTATAGTTCTCAACAACTAATCTACACAGAGGGTTTTATTTTAGAAATGATAACCTTTTCCATTTCAATAAGTGACTGCACTTTCTCTGTCCTTCATTAATATGGTATTGTAAATACCCTGATTTGAATAACACATTCAACATATCATGTAATAGTCTGTATACTAAGATTCTGCTCAAGATTCATATCAGCAGACACAGATTATAGTATGTTTCCTCATTCAAACTTTGTCTAAAAGAATACTTATATTAGCTTTGTTGACTTGACATTAAGGCCAGATGTATGCACTATGCTAGATAACCATTTGAACCATCTTTATTACTCTCTGCTTTGTCGAGGTCCTTCAAGTCCTCCAGTATTTAGGCTGCACTCCTGTAAAGCTGAGACTCACTGAACCAGATGACACAATGAATGATCATAACTGAGGAGCAATAAAGGGTGAGATGTCTGGACTTTTAGTGTCTAACATAAGTCAAACTAAAAATACCTGTCATAAAACACACAAGACATAAAAACACACACAAAACTGTAACAAAACTGCTCAAATACAACATAGGCCCTCCTAATCCACCATCACATACATTTCATAATGTCACATAGACACCACAAGAGTGCAGCATAGGAAGGAATAAAAGCTATCTTGCACAGTCATATTAGAAAGAAAAAGGTACTAAGACAGAAACAAACTAAACTATTTTAGTATGGCTGACGTGACTGGCAGCGCAACAATGGCTCAGAAACAGCGAACAAACAGCTCTATGGTTTATCTATAACTATGTTCCTTGGGGCAATAGGGAGAATGAAGCAACACTGTCACAGTTTCATCTTGGTGACACGTGACGAAGATTGTCCTGTTCTGTATCGTCCTCAAAGGCCACATGTTGCTGAAAATGTCAATTTTAACAAAAATAAGATGTACCTGATATTCAATATAGCGCAAACAAACAATAAAAAGGTCTCTATTAAAGAATATACAGTTCTTTTCTGTAACATCCACTATTTAGACAGCAACAAAACTGGATGACCGCCACTCAAACTGCGGACATAGATCTCGCCTCCTGGATCCCCTCACTTATCATCCAAAATCCTCATCTGTGTTTGATTGGGTATGCCTGATAAGCTATGCGAATGTCCGCTGTAGTTTATTTACTTCTCTTGGCTGCAGGTGGCAATGTTGCTCTGTGAAATCTGAACAACACATTGTACTGTACAGCCTTCCCTTCTGTGAACTTTTTTGCTTCTTTTGTTGCTTTTTGATGAATGGAAAAACCTGTATAATAGAGACTTTATAAGAGACACATCATCAAAGGCTAACAGTGATTACTCTGATAGGTGCTCCTCTGACCAATTGCTCCTGCCTGTGTGGACTAGAAATAATACCAGTGAAATAACTCACGAAATGTTGGAATTTGATTTATCAAGATGTATATATATTTGTCTTGTGCATTATTTTACAAAGTCGTAAATCAGGGTGTTACAGTGTTGATAAAACAAAGTAATTCTAAGGCTCTGAGGTGCATAGAAACATTATAAATCATCAAGTTGCTAGCTCTGGGTTCTTGAAATTGGGTTACAGATAAATCTAGCACCCCTCACTTGGGCAACTGGTGTAAACAGACACAAAAAATGCACATGGGTGTGATATAAGAAAACCAATAGTGTAAAGGATGAGTAGCAGCAAATATATCTATAAAACAGGTTTAAAGGCTGACAGTCGGAAAATCCCGTTTCTTTCTTTTGCCATTGGAAATTTCTGCAACATTCTAGGGATTTATCGACCACTGAAAGATATAGGCCCGGTGCGAATAAGCAGGAAAGAGGGATGGGTGTATGGATGTGGTGTGGCGGGAGGCAGCACACATCTCACGCACATGGAAATGACTCTCTGGGGATTGAAAACCAGGAGGGATGGATTGGAAAAACAGGTTCTCTGTATGGGCAAGGCAAACCAAAATAGAGGTGCTGACAGCTTCCTCCATCAGACCAGTGAAGCTAGCCTCCAGTTTTCGTTGTGAGATAAGGGGGATTTATTCGTGGGTTGGCTAATCAGCACACTGAATGATAAAGGGTGTGTTTGTATGCTGTGTGCTCATCCACTTTCAGTGTGCCAATCAGGATTAAAGGTCGTGGTCTGTAGGACAAATATGTGTGTATTAGAATCTATACATGAGAGAGGTGTGAGTGTCTAGATTTTTATGATCCCTTTGTCTGTGGCCTTGTTCCTCTTTTATGTGCACATGAGCTGCGATCAAACATTGTTCAGCATGTTCCCAAAAGCACATAGAAAAACAAGTCACATGAAACACTCTGGATATTTTCATCCATTGTCTACTGAAAAAACCCACATCTAAAGCTGGAATAAACGGAAGGAGGGGGGTGGCCTTTTGTTGTGGTTATCCTCCTGGTAGTTAAAAGGAAGGTGTTGGGTTCACTATGGGATGGATATTGATGTTATTTCAGTCAGAAAAGACATCTGTTCTGCAGTAAGTCACATCCGTGTTAACTTCCCTGGTGCAGATGCTTCCCAGCATGGTGATTTATTTGTCTCATACGGTGGGTGTTTGGGTCGGAGAGGTTCCACGCGGCGCTGTTGGCACAGCTGATGAGGAGCAATGGGAGCGCAGGCCTCCAAGAAACACTTTATTTTCATTTTGGGAGCTGTTGCGTTTGGCTCATGAGGACACATCTACATATGGTTGAGAAGAATGCTGTTTTGGAACAAGTTAACTTGTGAGAAAGGGAACCGCAGCTTTGAGAAAAGGTTTCAGTGAATTAATCCTTCCTGAGCTCTATGTATTTTTGCAATCTTTAGCTGTGAAAGGTCGTCCAGAGGTAGAACACTGACATTATAAGATCTGCAGGCAGACCGCACTTTTCTTATGAATCAAATCCAGTATGCACTGAAGCCAAATCAATGTATTTCTAGGTGTTTTTTCAAAGCTTTTTTCATGCACAGTGGTTCAGCTTTGTTCTCATTTCTCAAGCATTAGTCCCACACCAAGGAGCACCTTCCATTACTAACAGTATACAGCATATGTAATATAGAAATAGGCCGCCTGAAGTTTTTCTGTTTGCTACTTTATCCAGTTTCTTTAGCACACCTACATGAAGGGCTAGATAATATGGCCACAATCATCCAGAGGGAGGCCTGTGCTCCCATGAATCAAGGGCAAATGGACTTGGTTGTAGATACTTGAAGATGATGTCATTAATGTCACTTTGTTCATTGACATTAATGGCCTTGATAATGACCCCACCGAGGTTAAATAAGAGGTGAAATGTCTCCAAGCATTCACAGCTCAGCCCAGTTGAGCTTGGAGACTGTAAAAACCATAACAGATAGATCTCGTTACAAACTGCCAGCATGGAGTTTGAAAGATGTAGGTAGTCTCCAGACAGGGAAAGTCCAATGAATGAATGCTAAAAATCTTGACTCAAAGGCTCACTTACAAGTTTTCTCTATCACACTTACTTCAACTTCCATCTGCTGAGGAAAACCATGACATACAAATGAAAGAAATGAAATCTAGTCCATTCCTGACCTCAGAATTAGAATTATGAAAAAAAAAAAAAAATCTTGTTTCAAGGTCCACTTACTAGCTTTAGCTGGAGCAGCTCAGAGCTCTGGGAAAAGCAGTAAGTGGACCTTTAGTTACGATTATTTTGTAAAACAAGATTCTTCCTTTAAAATGCAATGTTACACATTACATCAGATACAACTCTTCAAAAATAACAAAAACTAAAATGTTAACGAGTCATTTTAATAGTTTTTGATTCATTTGGAAAACAGAATTTTGCAAAACAATAATGATATGTTCAAGTCATCACAGCAAACTTGATACCTGAATAAAGTCTGTAAACAATAGTGGTGAATTACTGTCCTGCTCTACCTACATGACAGGTTGGTGACTTCTGCTACACAGAACAATATGATTCCATCAAGTTTTAAAAAGGAAGGAGGCTGGTAACCAAACAAAGGTCTGTCTGTCAGCTCCATAGGTGGCCCCATGAGGCCCTCAGAACCTAGATGAAAAACAAATCTCACAATAGCATCAACTGGAAAACAGTGGAGATCAGACGGAGCATGGCAGCCCCCATAGGGGGTGTTTGGGGATGCGGTATGGGGGTGGTGGGGGTGTGAGGGTGTGGCTGCGCAGGTCAAGCTACCGCCTTCCTCTCTCCTCCTCTGGGAGGGACCCCAGTGTCTGTTACAACAGGAAGAGACTGAAGGTCAAAGCACAGACCTATTGTCTTCCTGCCTGTGTGACAGACGCCTGTCTATCTTACTTTACTGTCTGTCTAGCACACACACTTACACACACCTCAACGCATGTGGTGTAGAAGAGAAAGCGAGGTAGGAAAGAGAGCGATAAATGGATATATCTATATGTCTATCTATATATATATATCTTGAATATTTTGAGTTTGAACTATGAAATGAAAACAAACTAAATTGAAAATCTGACATCAGACTAGATGAAAAGTCAAAGGATCACAAAAGAGTCATCATCTGGTTACAATGAATGTCTGTTTTTGTTGCAGGTCTGTTGAATTACATCATCCCAGTATTTCTATTTCTCTGACCAAACATTGTTCAACTTTTGCAGTCATCAATGAAACATCACCCAGCACTGTTGTTAGCTGAAATACATGCAATCACACATTCCTGGAGGATTACTTTGTAACATGGGCAGCATCATTCTACTGTTTACTTTGCAATCATGGAGCAGAGAATGCCTCTCCAGAGGTGTAAAATCCTGTCTGGTTGTATTATCAACCACCATGCAGCATTTGACATTTAATAAGCCTAATGGATGTGTTACTCAAGCTGGCCTTGTGCTTTTTGCTTTTAATGCAGGGCTATTTCAGGTCTGAGGCTGGTGTAAAGTCTACTTAAATGTACAGGTATATACCAAAATAATGTAAGTTAAAAGATGATAAGATAATAGAGAAACAGAGATGAACAGATTGCAGACCAAGAGTTCCACAGGGAAGCAGGAACTTATTTGACTGGAAGCCAGCAGGGGTTGGTGGCGCACAATCAGACAAGCAGACAGATCTACAGCCCTACAGTCACCGTCACTCCTCAGTCTATTATCTCGCCCCCATAAAGCCCTCAGCAGTACAACTTCATAGGCATTTCCTCCCTGTGAAAGACACACGTGGCCTCTTTGATAAGATAAACTGCAGAAAATAAAGACACGGCAAAGCCTAGCCTCTTTTAGTTTCTCCAGCCAAACAATTCAAACGTCTATTTCAGCAGATAAGGTCGTGCAGACAGACCGCCCCACCCCTGAAACCTCAGAGACACACACTCGTCCCTTTGTGCCCTGATAAAGGAGACCGGTGGATGCATGTAATCAGCATATTATTGATAGTCTTAATGAGAAAGGCTCTGAGTCACTGAAGCCATTAGCCAGGATAAAAGAGGCTTAATTGTTTTGTGTGTGCGTGTGGGTGCACGTGTGTGTGTTTTACGGCGCGCACATGTGCCTGGGCTAAGACCAGGCTAATTAAATCCATTTCCTTCGTTAGCAACTTTTTTCTCTCTTAATTAAGAGGGTTAATTATGGGCCTGGACAGAGGTTGCATGCATGTTTGTGTGCATGTGCATTCTCCAGACCAGACCCTTATGTATTATTACAATCTGTATCAGAGGCGTATAATGACACAATGAGCATTTATAGCTTAAATTAAACAGCCTTGGAAATTTATTTAAATTCAAAGGAGTGAATATTTCAAGTCGGATAGTAAGCCTATAAAGTGAATGATAGAGTTGTCTGCCTTGAATTTCAAAAGCTCAGAGTAATAACATAGCACCATCTCTTTGATAATGGTCCCCCATGTCTGTCTTTGTTAAAAAAAGAAGCACATAAATCCAGTCTCCAGTTGAAAATAACAGCAGTTTTCTTGTCTCCAGGAGGAATCCACATGTTGTGGTTTCTTGTCAAAAGCGTCAACCAACAGGTCTGGTGTTAATACCAACTTCTGTCATCACCACCAGTGTGTGGTACGAGTGGACGTCTGCTGCATACCAATGGTGTGGAACAATATTCCCCAGCACGCTCCATCTACAGCAATAATATCGTTAAGGCTGCCAGACATGAGAGGACTCTCCCTGCCTGCCACTGGACACACACCATTACTTTTGATGGTCTGTCTGTGTCTGTGTGTGTGTGTGTGCATGTGTGCTCGCTGTGTGTATATGAGTGTGTGCTCGCGCCCTCAGGGTCACACATCCTGTCGGGGAAAATGGCTGAGTCAGGACTCTCTGCCATTTTGCTTGTCAACTTGGGCCCATGCTGCCATAACTGTTAGACATCTGTGGGCGGGCGATCATCTCCAGTGTGATGATGATGATGATCCTCCATGGCCATAACAAGACATTAACACCTTTTACACTCTGTTGACTCCTTGTAAAGCTGCAGGCAAGTTTTGGATGTAAGAGAAAAACAGACTTGTCTTAGCTGCCTGCATCTGAAAGTTGCGAAAAGTGCTTTAACCCCTCTGAGTGAAACACTGTAGATCATTTGCAAAAAAATAAAAATGTGTGGTAAATTGCACAGGGGAATAACTAAGGTTTATTTTCCCTTTGATGATATGATACTGGGGCCCCACAGGTGTCCAAGTCCACCTCTTACCCTAGTGCCCCCTTGATTTCCTTTAGTATGAAGGCAACATATTTGTGAGTCTGTGTACTTTTGTGCCATCTCTTCAAATATATATCTCTGACTTGGACTTTCAATATGTGAAATTGCCTGATGTAACTTTAAAGGTGCTATATGTATGTTTTTGCTATCGCTAAATTGACAATGTTAGCATCAAGGGGTGTTTACTTGTCAAAATGTTACAATTTCAACATTGAACTTTCTTCCTCTACTTGCCAAGAGTCATCTCCACTGTTTATAAACAACACAAATGTTAACTCTCGTTTTGCTCATAGTTCTGTCTCTTCCTCCACTGAACTTAGCATGCCAACCAGCTAGCCCAGGCTTGTCCCTAACTGTAATGTCCAGTCTGCCCTCAGTCCAACATGAGAGGATGAAGAAAGAGCACTGCCCAGAGGGTGTATTCTAACCTTAATAATCAGATGTAAATGCTATCATAGGCTATGTAGCGGTAGCAAACATATATATAGCAGCTTCCATATAGCAACTTTAATGCTGCACCAGTCAATATCTGTTGTGACTAATCCATAGAAAATTATCACCTCTACAGAGTGTTTTAGCATCTTTCAGTTTATTGTCTTGGTTTTACAGCCTGCAAACATTCAGTTTGATGTTTTGATCAAAAAAACTCTTGTAAACCTGCCGTACACTACTTCCCCAGCACCAAATAGCTAAAAGAGTTAGCAACTAACTTGTTCATCTATTGGAGCATTTAGCAGATATTTCCCTCTGGTGTTGGCGGAGAGCAAAACAGAGCAAAAAGGTGAGTAAATATTGGAGATTCATCAGATGGCCATAAACACAACTAATGAATGCATGACAACATACTAATGTAAGCCCAAAAAATCAATTAATACTGCTTTGAACTGCCTGATGTGTTCACCAGTGAATGGAACAGAAACAGCAAATTGTGCTTCCTCATACTGCAAGAGTAACCCATTTGGACATCACCTAGCAAGCAATAATTTCTTGTTCCCTTCTCTTTGTTGTCCTCTGTTTGTTCTCCTCTATCTAAAAACCACAAAAAGGTCCTTTCTCCACATCCTCAGTGAGGGAGAGGTTTGTGGGTGTGTGTCTGTCACTGTGCCTTTGAGTGTGCATGCTTGTCGCTGTCATGTGTCCTGCTGGTGCATCATTAGGTATGGCTTTTTATTAGTCTCTGGTGTGTTGGAGATGGGAGGGGGTCAGCATCACTCCGGTAGTAAACTAGCGCAGCAGTCAGCCCTGCACACGGGAACAAACACCCCATTAAACCGAGGCCTTCACATATTACTGTAATAAAAGCCCCTGCTCTTGCCTTTATGGGCTTTTTAATTATGTCTATTCGTCTTCCTGGGCTTGTGAGCAACAGTTCATGATGAGCCCCATTTCACGAATACTCCACCACTGGCAGAAAGCTGGAGGGGGTGAATTAAAGGGAGTAGCCGAAAATGGCCCGAAGCTAAAATATGACTATTGTTACTGGGATGGTACTTTATGTTTCACCTCGCAGCGTGGAGCCAATGCCGCCGCCTTTCATCTCTTCTGGGGTTTTTTTGTTGAGCAGTTTCTTTGTTTTACGTGTAGATTAGTATAAAGATGGTAAAATCTCATGCAGCTCAAGTGAATTACATGGCAGCTCAGTAGTAATGGTGTGTATTAAATTATCTTCCCAAGTTCAGGGCAATGGCTGGACTAGCTGCAGGCACCCTAAAAATTAACCAAACAAATCATCCATGCATGAATTAAGCATAAAGGGAAACACTGTGGGTCATTTTATACATTGTACACTTGCCTTTCTTGTCATGTGCATGTACAGTACTTATATATTCACGCTAATATGTGTATAGAGAGGTCACACAGAGGCCACCCCCACCTGGCCCCCTATTTTAAATGTTCTAGACACACCCCTGCTGTTTTGCAAACCATATTTAGCGAGACATGTCTTGCATCATGCCTTAAAAAACAGTCTAAAACCCTGCCTGGCATTAAAGCATGCAAACTGACTGCAATATACAGTGCCTTGTGTGCACAGAATACATTTTATGACCAGGTCATTTTCTGCAAGGCTGGACACCACAGTTTAACCCCTTTTAACCCTAGCAAGCAAACAGAGCACCCGAGACAACAGACTGTACTACCAAATAGAGCCATCTTCTGCAGAGAAATACTGTAAGTTTAACTCTAAAAACAGTCCACAGAGGTTGAGAATATCTTGTTGGGTGAAGTCGAGGGCCTGCAGAGTTTTGAGGTGGTCGATTTCAGTCTTTAGCTGTGGAAGAAAAAACCAAAACAGTGCCCCTTTAGCTGTGTACAAAAGAGGAAGAAAGAAAAATAAGGCTGGGTTATAAATGTTTTATTGTCTTAAATCAGGTACAGACAGTGTGTCCAGAGGGTTTGTGTAGTCTGCTGCAACTGACAGCACCCATGAAAACTAGCAACACAACAGCCAGCGCTGCACCCACTCCACACAGCAGGGCTATCGACGGATAAGAGGCTGAGGGAGGAGGAAGAGAAACGTTATCAGTTCGTTACAGCGTTTAGCATCAGTAATTAAGAGACAACAAAACAAGAAACAGAAAAAGTGAATTTGAATGCATTTTCTAGTTTGTGTGAGAACCACCAGTGGCGTCTTAACCTGCTCGGTTCACTTCATGTGTCTGGACCAGGGAGGCCGGCACCAGAGGAAGCTCGAATGCGACGGTCAGCTCCTCTTGAAGGATGTTCTCCTCCAGCAGCAGGATGGGGCCCAGAGCGGCCGTCCCCTCCCACTGCAGATCTAAAGGAAGACCAACAGGGGGGAGAGGATGGAGGTGGGGGGAAAAAATAAATCTACTCTGCATTTAGCCAGCTGAGTCAACCATTCACGATACGACTGATTGGTTGGACAATTAAAGGGATTAGCTCAAAATCAAATCCTCCCAAGATGCATAAACAGAGTGTGTGCCAAATGAAAGCAAGTAAGCTTGTCTAAACATGGGGGGAACCTCTGCTTGTCTATTAGTCTGGGGATGATTTTATTTCACTGTTTGGGTTCTTTTCTGACATAATTGGTGAGGTTTGCTACAAAAGATAATGATAAAAAAGCCAAACGCACATAAAAATACATTTTTTTGTGACCGATTTTTAATACCTACTAAACGTAAAAGCTGATTTCATAAAGGCATGAGGGAAGGTATCAAAATATCACCCCCTGGGTTAGTATCAAAAGCTCAGGATCCATCTGAGTGTGATGTTGTGTTGTCTCTGTAAACTGTACCAGCATCTGCTGCTGCAAGGCTTCTTTTCCATCTCTGCTCACCGCAGCTGGTTTCACAGCAGCTACACACCTCATTGTCTCCACCTGATGCCACCCATCTGTCCAGAGCCAAAGGATTTACTCTGTTAGAGAGGCTGAGCAAAGCTTCTGATAGCATTAAAGTCAGGGTAATGCAGGAAAAAAAACCAAAAAACTTTTGCTTGTTACAGGATTAGAGATGAGTTCTTGCATTCATTTAAACAGACCAGGAAATCGAACACCTATCGAGTACAGCGGGGGACTAACCTGTCAGCTTCGGTCAGGAATGAACATGCTTTGTGTTGCGAGTTGACAGGAACGGAGACTGTTGTCGCTTTCAGGTGACATGTGATGTAGAGCTATGAAGTTGCATACATTAAAGGACATTTAGATACAGTACGTACAGACTTAGATATGGATCGCTGCAAATCAAAACATCCTTTTTCCTTTCCTTTCGGGTCCAATGTATGCTTATATAACCATTAGATGTATATTTATACAAGTTCTGTCTTTTGTATAATACCTACATATTGCACCTCAATTAAAGGCACTGACAGATTTTAAAGCAGTCAGTTGCATTTGGGAGTAGAACTTCCTGTTTGGCTAAGATTCATCCTAAGCGCTAATATACAATGCACCAAGGCTTTTCCGAGTTGACACCGGCTCATATTAATGGATATTTTGGCTTCCTCGGTCTACTGAGTTTAATATTACCTGAGAGGGCACTCATTTCCTCAGTTGGAGAGTATTCTGAGGATAGCACGGCCTTCAAACAACACCTCAAATGTATATATTACGTGCCAACTTAGCGCGTAAGAGACCAGGGGAAAAAAAAGGTTAAAGATACTTTAACTGCTGCAAAACACACCTTTCTCGTGTTACCAGATGGCTCAAAGAAAATCTGCCTTAAAAGTCAAATGTCTGACTACATGATACACAATCTGTAAATTTAAAACTGTATTTAAAAAAAACCAAAATAAAACCCATCTTGCACTAGCTGTACTTACTGAATTCCTGTGATCTTGGTGGAACCTGAAGGCTTTCAGCATGAGGTGAAGTTTATCCTCCTGGCTCCTCTGCATGAAGTAAGACTTGGCTCCTGTCAGCTTAGCATCAGTTAAACACCTTATATGGCAAAATACAGGCACAGGATTCATATTCATAAACACAGAACCGGCCACACATTCCAACTCTTTACAGGACAATAAACGCTTTTATATGATATACAACTGTATTTTTCAAACATATAATCTTTATTGTTATGGCTACCTGTCTCTTTTTGGCAAACACACTCACTTTAGTATTAATTTCTGGACTGTTCAAATACCTAATCCCCAGCTTCTCACCCATGGTTGCTGATGAAGGGGTATCTGGGTTGGGAGCTGGGGTCTGGGCTCGCCGTGGCCACGCAGCTGTCCACGTAGACCCTCAGCGGTACGTGGTGACCCCGGAGCACCGCCGCCTCGATGTGCATCACGTCACTCAGGAAGTAAACACTGGATGGCCTCTGCGACTGCCAGTCCTCTAATCAAATACAAGAGGAAAAACATATAAGTGGAAAAGTAATGCTGGGGCCATCAATCGGATTAGATGGAACTTAAATGATGCCCATGGGGGGAGAATGGGTCAGGGCAGCAGCAGAGAATAGGATATAGGTACTGAAACAATAGGGGAAAAGTACTTTAAAGAAGGGAATAAAAGGATTACATCATCATGAATCTGGATCTGTGCCTGCAAAAACTCGTTTAAAACTTTCGTAATTTCCTTCATACAGTCCATGCAAATCTTACAATAAGTAAATCACAGGAGATGTGGTGAGGTTCAGTTAGGGCCAACGTTTTCAGATGAATGGTTTGGTGCAGTCGCTGTCTGCAGCACGTAGCTTGGAATTAATTAGAAAACATAATCAGCTGTTTATTGATCGCTTTATTGTGCCGGTGACCCTGCTGGGTCAGCTGCAGCACTACGAGGCATGTAATTTCAGCTCATCACCATGCATCAAAAGTTGGACTCCTGTTTATCAAGTCGCTGTTTAGCATCTTTAACAGTCACGGCAAAAGTCTGCAAAGGCCTTGAGTGATTGCAATTACGCCCCTTCACTGGGGAAATTAGTCAAGCCGCCTGCTGCAAAGCAAAGTTTGTGTGTTTTTTTTCTTCCCTACCACCATCACCACCACCACCCACTGCAGAATATCAGCTCTAGGTTTGTTGCTTTTTATTTGACGTGTCCCCACCTGTCATGAGACGCAGGGAGAAGCGCAGCTGCTGTTCTGCCGGCGCGACGGAGGCAAACTGCTTCCAGGTAGGCCTCACGGCATTGCTGCTCACGTAATGCCTCCTGTGAGGACAATTAAAGGAAGGGCGGGCATTTCGCTAGAGAGGGGGGTCATTGAGGAAGAAGAATGTGTGCAGCAGAGGCAGGATAACATAACACAGAGGTAAACATGACATTAACAGGGTGTCTGTAGGCCTTTTGTTGAGAGAACGGAATTACAAGCTGCAGAAATGACAAATAATAAGGCTTTACCTTCGATAGTGGCATTCAATTACCACCTCAGCAGGGTTGGTCTTTAGAATGAAGGTGTTGCCAATGGGTGTTGGAGAGTACAGCAGGGAGAAGGAGTAGATGAGGGCTTTTTTGGTCATCTTAAGAGAGCAGAAGACAGTTAAAGCGGCTTCAAATACACAAAAATGGATGGACAGGAAGCAGAAAGCCACACACCGTCATTGTGCTACCGCAGCCCTGTAACTCAGTCTGGAACTGCAGGATGTGGTCAGCGGCGTCCAGGGCGGCACAGCCTCCTAAGGTCAGATCACTCGGGCGGATCAACTGACCGTTCCCTAAGAACAAAGAGGAAAAGGCACAGCTTAAATCGAGACCATTACCCGGTGCCTTTTCTTTTCCCCCGGCCCAGTCAATAACACTCACAGGCAAGTGGAGGTTCAGCTACAGGACAAATAAAAAGGTTTCTTAATGCGTCGCTGTAAAGTCAGCGTTTGAGCACCGAGAAGCCCCCTTCTCTCAGAGTGAAGAAATAAGAGGAAACATAGTATTGATCGGCAAGTCCATAGTCTGTGCCATTTGCAGTAATCAGCGCTGAGTGTCCCATCTTCACCGTTCCATTCAATTTTCCAATTCGGGCCTCTAAGTTCGCCCTTTCTTTTTCAGACATCAGAGCAAAAGACATGCTAAATGGACCTGTGCTGGTGCCAGCCCCTCCCTCCCAAACACACACACACACGCACACACACACTCTTGATCAATTCAAACAACTAACTGGCAGCCATTACCTAGGAAGTTCTGTTTGACCTCTACAGTGACTTCTGCTTCACCACAGCGCACGGCCACGCTGTCAGCCGGCACAGGCACCCTCTGCTCTAACTTCACCAGCACCTAGAAAATCATTCACACTCATTTACACTGAACTTACTGGGTGCATAGATCAAAAAGACTGCATAGAAATAATAGAGATAAGAAAGATTTTATAGTACTTTTGATTCCTGCTTAACAGGTGGGTTCAGATCTGGGCCTTTTATCAGTTCCTTCTGAGCAAGGACGGCTTCCCTCGGCTCCAGCTGCTCCGAGGTCAGCTCTCTGGCCTCTGATCCCTCAGGGGTTTGAAAAGCTCGCACCTGCTCTGCAAGAGGCCCTGCCGGTTTCTGCCTGAGCCAGTAGCTCCTGAGCCGGTAGCTGACGGGAGAGTGGACCGTCCGGTTTGACTGATGATCCTCTGCCTGCAGCTGGGAGCTCGCAGTCACTTGCTCTCGGGGGGTTTGGATCAGAGTCTCATTGGTGCTGGAGTTAAACAAGTTTTGTGAGGCAACACAAAGATTTCCACATGAGAAGAGAAGCACAAACCCTAACAAAACTGCTTCTCTGAGCCCCATTACAACAGTTTTCATGGAGAACTGCTGCTCTTGTCTTTTGACCAAAACTCAGGAATGGGAACTTGGCTCTGACTCCACCTACTCCTAATGACTTGATTGGTTTCCAGCCTAGGGGATTCAGTCTTTGAAGCTTTCCTCTCCTCTCTTGCTGATGGCTGCCTTTGGAGCCTTTATAGCCTTTAATTCAAATAATCGTGTACATTTCTAGTGTGGAAAACACTGGAAAGAGCAGACATATTGCAGATTCCTTAAATGTTTTAAGGGCAAATGCTGCCATCTGCCAAATCTCCAGTTGTCATGATGGTAATGCACAAAGACTTTTATAAACAGAAACTGGCCCAACCCTCACAGTGAGTGGCTTTCACTGCCCTCATGAGACAAATCAATCAAAACTCTGCAGGGGTTTTTTTGCACTACGTGGTCTTGAGTGTCAAGGCGATGCGGTCAAACAGTTCGACAGAGTTCAACAGAGCTGCTCATAAAAACTGAGATTTATGATCATCTGCGAGACTTCACAAATGTCACCACCACCAAATGTATATGAGTGTGTGTGTGACATGAGACAGGAAGCGAGGGGCGTGTCTTGAACCTGTGCCAGCAGGCGTGTCAATCACACATTTGGGTTGAGATGCCCTGTTTTTCTTTTATTTGACCTGTTATAAATCTGACACTGTTGAGACATTCAGTAATGACAACACAGAGGTGTTCTGAGGTCTGGTTAACCTCTTAATCTCTTCATTTTTTCACTCAAAACTCAACTTAGTTTTTTTAAAAGTAGAACATACACTCTCTATATATTGTAAATGTGCTTACTCTGGCACTGAAACTACAGTATATGATGCTATTGGGTGAAATAGCCAAGATTTTTAGGCTCAGTTGTAAATATTCTAGATGGATTGTGCATCATTTTTATGCACTTTTAAAAATTCAGTCTGATATAATTATATATATTTTTAAACTTTTGGACCTCCACAAGAATTTAAAGCTGGTGTTATAGATAGATAGATTTTTTTTATGTTAGATAGATTTGTTTTGTTTTCTCAAAGTGTGCAGAACATAAATACATTCACACAGTGCATGAAACAAATGTTCATCAGTTCTTTCCAACTTTCCTAAATTGTCTGTTGAACCACATTTAATTGTTAGAAATACATTCTAACTCCATAAAAGACTCACTAACTTTCTAAATCAGCTGGGAACTGTAGTAAGTAAATGTCTAGTGAAGTAATAGTGTGTTGGATAGGCACTATTTTCAGTGGTGGATGAATACACATTAGGTGTATTTCCATCAGCAGGATGGTGTATGTTGGACTCAAACATGTTCGTGTTAATGAAGGAAGATGTCATCTAATTTTAAATAAAAATAATAATGAAGTTAAATAAAATGATAAAAGAAAGCCAGTGTGGGAATACTGTGTGTAAACTTGTAAACTTGTAACTTTCCCACTCAACTCTCTCTGTTTAAATTTAATATGGAAAAATTGTGACTTTTCCTTTTAGTTTCTGTAGTTTCTTGTAATAAAATAATTTCTTTTAATGATATTACCAATCTGTTATTCATTTTACAGACATAAAATAAATGAACCCTAAAAACATAAAAATCATCATTTCTCATCATTTACATTCATACTTGTGGAACTTTTTCCGGTAAGAGAATATGAGTAAAAGCAATAATAAGATTTCGGTGAAAGAAACTCCTGTTCTAAGCAGCTAAATGAGCTTAAATCACTTCCCTTGTGCAGACACACTAATCTGAGCTGACCTGCAGGAATACATTACAGCTCTTCCTCTCTGTCAGGATCTCTACTGCCAGACTCCCCAACAGAGAGGCTGCTACTGTCAGGAACTGGCTTTTATCTTCTGCTGATCAGCTGCAAAACAAAGAGAGGTGTGTGTGTGTGTATGTGTGTGTGTGTATTTTAGTTCAGAAGGCTGGAGCGAAATCAGTCCATCCCTGCCAGTCAGGCGCCACCCTCTGCTGCCGATCTCTAACTTGGTTAGTGGCCTCTAATTTGGCCCCTGGAGGGCCCTAATGTGGGACCCATGGGGGTTTCTGAGAACTGCTACCTCAACTCCACACACACTCCCGCCACTCCCATCAGCTTCTGTTTCGTATAATCCAAGGATAGGATGATGCAGGTAAATAGGCAGATCCTCTGTTTAGACAATAAAACACACACACACACATTCTACCTCCACCAGATGGAAAATTGTCAACCAGGATGGCACACCGACGACGCAGATGCTCAGTGACAGTAAAAACACACTGCAGCGTTATAAAATACACACACCGACCCTCATCCCAAGGTTTGCTGACAGCACAAAAGTCATGGAAACAACTCGATTTGGCCCTCACACTTTTCATATACGGATTACGGTTATGGAGCTCTCATTAAAACATGTATTAAGTCTGGATGGAGTTATAGCCTGCTGTTGTGGTGGCGAGCAGCGTTCCAAGATCAGTTTCTATGGACTTTTGTGGCCTTCACTTTACAACACTGAATGGTTCGTGGGACAGGAATGTTTCTGAGGAAATTTTGCCTTCCAACATGTAGCATGTGTTTTTAAAGGCAGCATCGGTTCTGGTGCTACTTAAAACCATCTCAGTAATTTTTAAAGAAACAAATATATTGGATCTGTCAGGAGGTAAAGCTGAAGCTGGAGATGGAAATGGGTTGTAAAAGCAGGAGAATAAGTGTGAGGTGAAGAAGAGAAAGTGAGAGCCTGAAGAGGAGCAACTATGTGGGGAGGGAAGGGCAGTGCTAACAAAAGGGAGGAAGGGGAAAATATGGTTGGGGTCAGTGAACCTCAGGGTGAGGATAACGAACGCCCAGCCAGCTGGTGCTAAACCCAGGGAGGCGGCTGATGAAATGCCATACGCGGGTCACTCGATTCAGCCCATCAGCGGCCATTTCCAACACTTCTCCATCCCCACCATTCTGAGTAGCACTCACTGGGGACAGGACACCCGGGCGTGCGCTAACACACCACACAAGCACAGGCTGACCATACAGTTACTAGAAACTCCTGTTTTGCAGAGGCTAATGGACTGTTATTAAGGAGCCTTCATCACACCCGTCACCTACTGACCCCACCATACACACACATCTGCACATGCCCACACATCAGTGGGGTAATGATCTCCCAACACTGCAATAACAGCTGATGTATCATTGAGCAAAAGCACCAATTGGCATGGCGACGATGGCTCAAGCTCGACTCTGGGTTCTGACATGAACAAAAAACTACTTTCAGGCGCTCCTTACTCCACACGTGACCTCATTTTTATCTTTGTATCCATGACATTTCTCTTGAAGGGATCCTTGTCACCAAACTCAATGAGCCTCGAATGGCCTTTGTCATGATATAAAGGTCCTCAAGCGCTTAGTTGATTGACAGGTGTCATATTATGTGAGGGGAACAATACCATGACAGGAGAATAAGGAGTTGACCTTTTAGTCTCCTACTCCATTCATCCTGGGTTCAAAAGTTTTCTCTCAAAGGGAATACTTCATTTTTTCCTACTGTCAATTGGATCGTGTGCTATGGAAGGCGCAACTGATGGAAATGTTAGCCGTTTATTTATAATAACTTTTTTTATTTCCTGTATTGTGAAATCTGCAAATTCTCAGATGTCATGCATATCCTGTAATAAGAGCTTGAATCTAATAAGCCATGAGTGGCAGATTACATATTTTTATGTTTAAACTTAAAGAATCATTGCACGGTTTACTCTGCCACTGGCGTGGTTTTCTTGTGGGTGGTGATAACTCTTGCTGAAACAGCCATAGCTGTGTTTACAAGACAAGAAGTTGAATACACCTCGTCAGCACGAGTCTAGGGCTACGGTGGGTTGCTATGAGCGTGATGAGAGACAGGCAAATAAGACCAGGGCTGGCTTGCTTGCTGAGATCAAAGAAAATAGTAGTAGAACTAGGGCTGAGTGGTGAGCTAACTCCACTACTGGAGACAGTTGCTTGGTGGTAAATGAGGCAGTAAGCTAATAATTTGCATATAGCATCTTTAATTTCTACGACTGCAGTAGCTGTATAAATATAAATGACATCTATGCTCATGTATAATTCATCTAATAAGAACATCATAACAACTGAAATTTTTTTTATTAGTGAAAGATAGCAAATAAAGACAGACATGGGTGTAACAAACTATCAGACAATAACACAACACCCTGAACTTTGGAATGGTGTATATTGTGAAGAAACAAAATATAGACATTAAGTATTTCTATGTGTTTATATTGCATGTGTGCTGAGCATGCTGTGTGTTGCCTGCAGAGTGCAATTTCTAAGCGTACTGCTAGAATTAGAATACAGAGGTGTCTCCCTTATCTCATATTTACAGCCTCACTTTATCAAAAATGTGCTTTGCTTATTGTCGCTTCACTTGCATGTTTGAGCTTCACTGTGCATAATCACATACGTGTAGAATCTAACACTAGAAGCCTGTTTTCACACTCATCTGCTGACAGAAACGTTTTTTTTCTCTGCATCTTAAATCTGTTGTACACGTGTAGATATGAGCAGAACTTTGTGACATCGCAACATACACACGTGTGATGTCTAGAAACTTGTAGAAACCTGAAGAACTGACTCTCCAGGAAAGTAGGAGATATCTTGAGTCCAGTAGGTAAATGTTTGAAACTTAAATGGAACATTTCACTAAAAATCAGCTTTTTTTTAAAGCAGCAAACATTAATGTCCCAGGTTTCAAAGGCAGAACTGACCCCATTATCACAAATGTTACAGCAGATTTCAATGGAGACAGTGAGTCATGGGTAAAAAATGTTTCAAGACATTAAAATGTCCGTCAAACCACTCCCATTGCCAATAAATTTCTAAATAGTCTACCTCCAGTGGAGCTTTGGAGCTATCAGGAGGCTATTGCACAACGCAGAGGTAGTTATGTAGCCAAGGAAATATTAACATACTGAACATTAGAGTCAAACATCATAAATTTTGACATGCTTGTTTTGACTCTGACTTTCCACACAGCACAGTCCACTTCTACTGTCTCCAGCTGGAGTGGTTTGGGAAGTTTCTTTGGATGTTTCACACATTCTTGAACTTTGTTTGACATGATTTTGATGTTTAGCACCTTTGGAAACCAGTGTAGCTGCTGTTAATCTGGAAAGGAACGGCACAAGCTTTGTCTTTTCTTTCAAGCCTGGTTAGATTTTTGGTGGAGTATTCCTTTAAAATATCCAGCTTGACATTCATTCTATTGTAATACTCTCTCAGAGAGGGAATCTGAAGTGTTCCATGTTTGCATAATGTCACTTCAAAATGCCTCTGTAGAATAACATATATGAATTATGCCTCCATATGACCTTTAGGCGCCTCACTTATAAATTCAGGAGGTGACAGGAAACAAATGATCTGAGCACATTGTGGTACTATGTGGTGGGTGCTTTTAACCAAAGTGCTTCACAGTGCCACATGAACGTGGGTGGCCCCACTGGGAATCAAACAGTGCTAACAGTGTTAGTTCCATGCCCTACTCATGACCTCATTGACACTGTTTTATTCCAGTGTTTATGTCCTCACAGTGTATTTTAAATGATAGCCGCGACTCAGGCTCCCATTATAGTAAAGGACATAAATGGTGTGTTTGTGCGAATGAGGGTAACATGGAAACCTGTCTTCCTTACATGGGCACGCAGTCACACACACACATAAAAGTCTCGCAGCCTCTTCTCTCACTGTCTCCTGAATCTTTCTCAGTTATGCTGCAATTCAAGCCTTTTGTTTAATAAACAATTTGTCAGTGATGTATCGAACGCCAGCTCTAATTTGATTGTCTGTGAAATGTGTATGGAGGTGGCTGCCTGCTCTCCCTCTCTCTGCCTCTCTGCCTCTGCACAACCACCAGTGATATTCTACACTCTCTCTCCCCTGCAGGTGTGTGTGTGTGTGTGTGTGTGTGTTTGTCGGCCGCGCGCACTTGTGTGTCTGCGTGTGCATGGATGAGGATGGAAGAGCCGATCCTTAAGGGTTTGCAATTACATCTAAACGGCATAATCGGACATGATGGATGGCTGTTGCCTTTCCACAATGTCTAGACCTCAGCTCCACCAGCGCAACAAGGTTATAGGAGAGTGGGAAATGATGAAAGATTTAATAGTTTTGTTCTGCTTCTCTCCGACCCGAGTCCCTTTTTTCTCCCTTGAAGTCCCCCTCTGGTGACCTCAGCAACATTTGGACATTTTCATCACAGACAAATCGGCTCGTTTTCTGAGCAAAATGGCCTGAATAACTTAATTCTGCCATTTCACAGCAAATAGGGAGAGGTTTAGGTGACATTTAATATCTTGTTTTTTATTGTTTTGTGGTTTAATCTTCTTTTTTTCCCTCTAGAAAGGAAATAGTTCAAGAATTAACTTTGTGTTGCAAACATATAAAATATTAACCAGACTAATCAGGCAATCAAAAGCTTGAAAATGGGCTAAAATGACCCATTGCATATCATACTGTGAGTCCCTGAATTGGTTTTCATCAGTAGGTGGCACTGTGGGACCAAAAGTTCACCCCCACAGCACCTGCTTAAGGCTGCAGCAGCTTAGATAAGAACAAACCACAAGTACAACCCGGTAAATACAGGGTGGTAGGTACAATGAGGTGTGTTGTCCTGGTTCTCGAAGCTTGGCTCCTTCTCATCCCCGCTCAGTGGCTCTTCAGCGCCGAGCCAGGAGGAGACAGACAGACACGGTTTACTCCAGGCCTGGAAGATGCCAAGAAGGATCAGTTTGGGATCTGAGGTAAGATGTTAAACGGGCAGAATAATTGGGAGAGGTTCTTGCAATTATAAAGGGCAACTGCCTCCTTTGACTGGCCAGGTGTTTTAATTGAAATGAGAGCAGCCGCCATGCAAGAGCGTGATTACAGCATGCATGGGAAACACTCATCTGTGGGAGTGTAGCTGCTGAAAGCTAGTGACTGTAAAGTAGATGCAGACACAGAACTTGTCTGTGCTGTCAACAAGCTGAGTGGTAAATAAAAAAGGAGAGGTAGCTTTGTCAGCCATGCCTCGTAATTACCCAGATGGCCCACGTGTGTGTGTGTGTGTGTATGTGTGTGTGTGTGTGTGGCAAGAAAAAGTGAAAAACTGTGGCGGGGGAAGCAGCTGGTAAATCTGAGGCGAAGACGGGAGGTTGTCAGACACGGAAAACAGACATCTTTCTCGCAGAGGCGGCGATGAATGAGGTCGGTCAGGAGCTGTCGCCACTCTTGTTGTCACCAACGAAGAAGACAGGAAGGGGAGATATTTCGGAGAGGCGGCAACCATACTCCTTCCTTGCTTCCTGTCAAATGAATCTTTGATTGTGCTTGTTCATCTCGGCAAAGTGACATCACCAAGCTGGCTCCCCCCCACCCCCCCCCCCCGAGAGCCTCATTACCCACAATCCCAGAGGTTGACGAAGATGTTGTCATCACCTGAAACGCCGCCATTTCTCTGTCTCCCCTCCTCTCTCTCTCTCTCTCTCTCTCTCTATCTTCCCGCTCTCTTCCTCTCTCCTTCTCCTTCCCCGTCTTTCTGCTTGGCTGATCAGGCAGGCGAAGCTGTCGCTCGGGAGCATCACACAGATGTTCAGTAAGGAAAGAAAAAAAGAAAAGAGAAACCAAACAACACAAAAATAGACATGATCCCTGGTAGAAATACACATTTCATGTCTTGGGTGAGGCTGTTGTTGTTGTCACCGCTGATGCGTGACACAAGAGAAGAGGAGAAGAGAAGAGTGAGAGAAGAGAGTCCGACTCTCATTCTCCTCTGATCAACAGGCCCCTCGTGCAGCTGAGCCCACCTCAAATCACTTGAAATGAGTTCTAACCCGGCCTCCGAACCTGCCATGACTGCCTCCTATACCTGCAGGCCAGCCACTGTTTATCTCAGTCCTCTGATCAGATCAATATGTTCCAAGACACGACTGTCATCCACTTGATTTAGAGATGAGAAAGACGTGCGTGAGGCAATGTGCAGATGGAAAAAGAGGTTGCCTCAATCGGATCATTTCAACATTTCAGCGAAGCCGCTGCGAGGAGGAAGTTCTGTCTCTCTCTCTGTTGTTGCGAACATGCGCAAAAGTCCAGTCGCACACATGCACTAGCTCCCCCCCCCCCCCCCCTTTTTTTTGTCTGACCTGCTAGTATTTATCTTAAAGGTTAGTTTAGCATTAAAAGCTAGCAGCTCCCCCTCTGCGGCAGCCTCTGCAGCCCGGCCATTAAAATGCAAACACCCACACCAACATGATCATCGAAAACACGGCAGAAACAAACGACTTTGTGAAATAGCCGCCGGCAGAGAAATCATTCTCGCCCTAATGTCGGCAGCTCGCAGCTCTGACAGTGAAAAACAGAGCAGAGAAGAAAAGTAGTTTCACCCCCCACCTCCCCCTCCTCGACTCTCCCTGTGACATTCTGAGAGATATTTACCTTGTAAAGATCTTGACATTTCGCTGTGCGCTCTAATAACATCCTGAAATATGAATAAGAGTGCATAGAGTGGAGAGGAGCCCCGCAGAGCTTTTGTTAACAGGTATTGATTGATGCTGAGGGGGGGGGGCAAGGAAGGAAGAAGCGGGGTCCACGTGAGGGCCACGGGGAGCCACTCTTCACTGATCGTCTGTTAACCTTGTCAAAAGATCTCGCCCGCTACCTCACGCTGGCCGGGGGGCGGGGGTTCCTCCGGTGGTCATCACAGAGTCTGTGATTTCCTTATCAAAGCAAAAATCCAGCCCAGAGCATAATTCATGTCAGGCCAATGATGTTAGACAGCTGAATCGATATTTGGATGCAACAGCTAGCAGCAGCAGTGACGCTATTGGTGTGAGACAGGAGCAACTAACTGAAATCTTTGGAGAAAAGGCTGATGGCTCTCTCATCTGCACAGGTCAGCCACTTTAAAAGCAGTATGAACTGATTATTCAAACAGCAAGGGACTCATTACTGCAGCAAAAAATGCGATTTCTTATGCTTATATAAGAACCCTGCATTGACACGATTAGACTTGTTGTGCTTATCAGCAGTCGTTTTATGTTGTGGTGATTTGACATACACTTTGATTATAGGTTTTCACTGTAAATCTGTCTTCAAAGCAAACCAAATGGCCTTTTCACGGAGCAACATTTTGAAGTGAATTGAGCTAAATTGAATTGGTTTTTAATTGAGTTTATCTGAGAGCCAGACGCCAGTGTCTGATGGCATCAAGAGGTCAAACCAGGAACTGACAGACCTTTATTTGACAATGAAATTATTTGCCACTGTCCTCAAACATTGTGCTCTTGATTATATTCAGGACAATTGTGGAACTGCTCATAACTTGAAAATATAGTTCTGTACTTCTTATATTAGTTTTATTTGGACAAAGTTTGTACATGTTTTGAAAGTTTGACTTTCCAGGCTTGAAAGTCTGAGCATTTAATTTTCTTTTCTTTCTTAAAACTGTACAGGTTTGCCATTCAGTTTCAATAAACTTAATATTGCAAGCTGTAAGGCAGGAAATCATGCAAGGGTGACATTTGATATAGAAATAGCCATAGTTGTGTAACAATAGCTAAAGATAAAGCAGATCATGCTCACAAATATATGCAGGCAGCTACATGAGGCTGTATTTACTGAAGTGCTTTGAGCTAAATGCTCACACCAGCATGCTAACATGCTGCAGTAACAATGACAACATGCTGATGTTTAGCAAGTATAATATTTACCCACTTTACAATGTTCATCACCTCAGTTTAGTGTGTTAGCATGCTAAATCTTGCCAATTAGCACTCAACACAAAGTACAGCTGAGGATGTATTTATGTGTAATGTACTAATGCAATTAGTTTTGCAGGGATTTGGCCATAAAGCAAAGTAGTGGTTAATAAAAATTTGGACCTGGTGAGAAATTAAGAATTTAATTTCATTATAAGTCACCAAAGCCATTAAGAAAATATACTCTGGGCACCAAGAACAAGATTTTGTGCGGGAACGGGAGTACGTTGACCTCAGGTCTCCCCACTGGAGTGGATATAGGGTACCTATACCTGCATTAGGTGGTGAGGCTTTTATTTTCACTTTTGGTTGTGTTTAGAATTCTAATTTTTAGAGCAATCTTTTGGTTATATTTATTTCTTATCTTATTATGATACTAATACTGGTATTTGGTGTCTGGCTCAATGGCACTTCAACAGAACAGATTCCTGCCGTTGAGTGAGCGCAGGGCTTGAACTAATACGCACTGCAGTCCAACTCTAACAGTTGATCTTACTGTGATCAAGAAGAACTGCAGGGAATTCAAAATGAGCGCATACATTACTGCATTTTATTCAAAACCTCCAGGAGCTCAAGATGAGTGCATACATTATTATATTTTACTTTAATGACATGTAATTTGTTGCTCACAGTAGCTCCGGTTAATTTCTCCTTCCATGACACAAAAAAGCAGTTTGAGGTAATTACAAGAGATTGTTTTTAATGGAAGATAAATGGCTTACTGCAGGCTACAGCTGAATCAATACTTTACTACAGTTTGAAACAGTGCTGCATCATTTGCTGAAATTACCACCATTGATTGGTTGCTATCAGTCATTTTAATTCAATTTTAAATGACTGTAAGGAAAGATGAAAACTGACTGGGACATTTCTTTGTTTTACTGTATATTGCTTTTCTTCTGAGGGATGTTGGAGAGGTGCAACAGAAAAACAAAGTAAATTTCCCCCCTGAAGCAACACTGAATAAACCAGAGAAATAAGTGAGCTTCAATTTAGTTTTATTCACTGTAATGCAGTGACAATAGTGTTTGTTTTTCGTGAAGTCTGTTCAAGTTTGATTTGCTATACTGCAGCTGGATGTGTCAAAAACTGCCTTAATTAACAGATGAGTCTGCTCAGCTGAACAATTTCTGCATAGCTCATTATCTGTCAGAAGTTCTACCATGCAGGCTAAAAACTGTGAGAGTGGGTGGGTTGGTCGGGTATGAGGTCAAACACTCAAGTCAAACGCTGTGCTAGTGAGCTTGAATCATGCCATTGACCACCCACACGCTGCTGACTCTCAAGCACTTATTGATTTTTTTGGCGTGGACTAGCTGTTCCTCCTCTGCCCACTCAACGACCTCCCATACTCATCTTTTCCTTGATCGTTCTCTTATCTTCTAATGCGTTCGCTGACCTTTCTCTCTTTCAACTCTAAACTTTCTCGAATGTGACAGGTCTTTGATTTCTTGAGTTGAGAGGACAGCAGACAAGCCAAAAAAGCTGCTGATTCAGTCCTTGGCACCAACAATGTGTTCAGTGTCAGTAGAAATATTACAGACATCAGGTTTTAACCATAGTATTGAAACGTTTTGACAACTGTAGACTCAGCATTACTAATTTGTTGATTCGAACAGGAACAGTGAATTAAACAGATTGTCGCCAGCCGACACGACGTTTAGAACATTCTCGAGTTGAACCACGTTGGGCCGCCTCCCCACGGCCGAGATTTCATCGAAACGACCCAGCCTTGGACGCCGCTCACGAGGGATCGCAGCCAGACCGGTTTTCCTGATCAGCCCAGTCTGACTGCGCGAGTGCCCGCCAGTGGTCCTGATCGAGCGAGCACGTGTGTCACCACTGTGAGGGCAGAAACCAGTCGAACCCCCGCCTGACCGCAGCCAGCGCCAGCAATGGCGGTGAGCAATGCCACACCCTGCCGCACCGTCATCACAATGGATAATCGATCAGATGTTCGGCAGTCTGCTGAAAGACCAGCAAGATCATCGTGATAGACCAAAGATTCCGTCCCATTAGCACAGGAATGCCCATCCCATCAGTTTTCTGCCGCACGGCATCAGCGACCAGCCTCGGCAGCACGGTTAATCATCGCACCAGCTCACAGCGCCGACAATCGAACTGGCCCGACCAGATAAGACAGCCAGCGCCGTCACCGTCAGGGTTCGACAATACGCCTCAGTTTCCAGAAAACGCCGCATACCGAAACGTCCGTGAACACATCATCGTAACCAGTGATGCATCGACCAGATCTGACCAGGACCACTGCGGGTTTGAATCTGACCCGACCGGATTGGTCACCAGCCGCCGATACCCCTCACTGGAAACGCCACACACACCACAGCAAACAGCCTGGGACAGCCCAGGAGGACCGAAAGTCCTGAGCCCCATGAGAATTATCCAAAACATGATCTGTAATCGCGCAGCAGTCCTCTCAGACAAAGATTATAGCACCATTTGTTTCTGGAAGAACACATTTTCACACCTCTGGCATCATTTGTCCGCTGATGGCTGATTTCAGGCGCCGCTGTCAAGGTTCGAGGTGGTTCCACCGGTGGCACCGCGATGTACATTGCGACTAGTGACTGGATGTTATACAGAGGCAGTTCCGCAGTGGTCATATGACAACATATCCCGAACGCCTGTGGACACTCGCGACGACACGACCAGCTACGAGATTGAAGCTGGCCAGAGCGAGTAGTCACTTCGTTTACTGCGGAATCAGAGCCATCACCAACAGTTACCGCAGTGCACGCCCGCCGGTATCAAACGTGAAGCGTGGAAGAATGACTGAGGTAACGGGCTGCACAGCGTCTGTACACAGCAGTTTTGCGTGAGGAGGCCTGCTGGAAATACGTAACACCATTTCATATGGAGACAGCCCCGACCCGGTTAACCACGAGAACGTCTTCCCCACCTGATTGCGTTTTGAACAGCATACGATCGTCAGCGCCCGACAACCATGCCAGGCGAGACACCAGCCAGCCGTTGCTGCCTCTGGGCCGCCCAAGCAAACACGTCTTCAGGTGCCTGACCACTGTCACCGACAGTAATCAGTGAGTTGTACCGCTTGATGTATTTGATGCAGCATACATTCCTCCTCTCCACAACCTTTCCGTTCTTCGTTGAGCCCGCTTCTTCGCAAAAACAGACAAAGAACCCCACACACGCAATCCGCGCCGAGCGTGTCTGGCGATACCAACAAGTTCCATTGCAGACTGGTATCAGACAGTTATCTGGATGAACCACTGCCCAGAGGGGAGAGGGAGGCTGGTCACCGAGAAAGAGCCAAACTGGCATCACAGACAACAGTTGAACAGGAGTAAGGAGACAGATAGAGAGTGGAGGGTGATACAGAGAGAGAGTATAGAAACAGCATGAGAGGAAGAGTGGGACCTAGAGTGACCCCGAAGCCACCGCTCTCTCTCCCACAGCTGAATGCGGTCATTGATTACACCGGACCCCTGGGGGGGCCGGCTTAATCCCTAAAAGGACGAGTGGGCGGAGGGGGGGATGGTGACAGAGTAAGTAGGCAAGGAGGCATGTAATGGAAGTCTAGGTTACTTCCTCCTCCAGTTGGCTACCTAACAAATGGTTTTGTAAAAGCAGCATAATGGATAAATAAAGAATGAAACAAAAAGTATATCCTATACATTTATATTGAATATATTTTCATTATAAAAACTTCTTAAACTTGTTAGCATATAACTTTGTCAACTCACCTATTTCATGTTATTATCTGTCACTGGGCCTTGTGGATGTGTGTTTGTGTGTGTGTGACAGTCTATTTACAGGCCATTGGTGTGTTTAATGGAGCCGATGAAGCAATGATCGCTCATCCAGTCCGTCTACCTTTTCTGCCTGGGCCTGATACTACCAGCCATCTCTCTTAACACACACACACACACACACACACACACACACACACACACACTTGACATCTATGTGATGCATGAGGGTGGTCACACATATACCCCAAAGTCTACCCACTCATACGCACACACAAATCCTGCTTTATAGGGGATAATCCAATGACAGCCAATTTGCTGGAGGGATATACTTTTTTTTTTATTTCATTCTTTATTTATCCATTGCTTCTGCTTTTACAAGGCAATTTGTTAGGTGGACAGCTGGAGGAGGGAAGTATTAACCTAGACTTCCATTACCATGCCTCGCCCCCTTTCCTCCCACTCTCCCCCATCCCCTGCATCCCCCCTCGCCCACTCATCCTTTTAAGATTAAGCCGGCCCCCCAAAAAAGGGGGTCCAGTGTAATCATGAAAGTGTCACATTTCAGCTGAGAGAAGAGGAAACGGTGGCTTAGGGGTCACTCTAAAATTCTCCACTCTTCACTCTCACTGCTATTCTTTTTTTTCCCTCTATCTCTCTCTCTGCCACTCTCACCCACCCACCCACACTCTCTCTATCTCTTTATCTCCTTACCCTCCTTCCCTCGCTCCTGTTCTTTATTTATTTATCTGCATCGCTTCTCTTTGCTCTTGTTACTCATCATCTTTCTCTTGATTTTGTCCTCTTTTTCTGTCTTTCTTCCCTTCTCTCTGTCTTCCCCTCCATTCCTCTCCAGTCTTGTTATGCCTCCTCCTCCTCTCCCTCTCCCCCTCTCTCTGTGACAGTGGTTCAATAAGCAGTGCCTCCAGAGTGGTCTTGCTCAGTCAGTGGCCAATTACCCAGTCACACTGCCTGTCCTCTGGGACGGACAGGATTAGCAGGATCTGTCGTTTGACCAGACACACACACTCACACACACATACACACACACTCAGCCTTGGACACCTGTCACTTCGACATGGACAGACAACCTGTGGGTTCTTTTTTGTCTGTTTTTTTCTGAAAAAAAAAAGAAAAAAAAAAAGCTCAGGCTCCACCATCTTTTTCTCCAACGGGCAATTTGACAGGCCAGTGAAGAGAGACACAGAGAGGCTGTGGAGAGGAGGAAATGTATGCTGCATCAAATGCATAAAAGCACAGTACAAGCTCCACTGGTGCAGGTGGTCAGTGTGTAGTGTGGTAACCAGTAGAGCAACACTGAGGGATCAGGCCTCACCTGGAGCGTGGTTTTTTTGCTTAAGGGCAGCTAGCTCAGGGCAACTTGAATTTGCAACTTGATGGCCACTGCAGTGCAGCCAGTGAAAGCAGCAACAGGAAGCTAATGTCTCTCACTTCTCCAGCCCCCCACCCCAAGGTTCAGCTTCTTGCCTGTTATAAGCATTTCACTTCTGCACAGCCCTTTCACTCGTGAACATCGAACACTGAACAGCAACGATCGTATACTTGTTTTAAAGTAAATATATAATCAAGGTTAGGAGACCTGTGTTGTCATGGTTACTATAATAAGGTCCAGGAACAGCTCTCAAAGAAACCAGTGTTCACTGATGGTTGGGAATAGGAAACAAATAGTGGCCACGTATTCTTAAGTCCAAAGTTTGTTAGACTCATCCATCCCGCCCGACCTCCTCTCTCTCTACACCTGTCAGGCTCTCCATGCTTTCTATGGTGTTTACAAGATAACACTTTATAATATAGCCCATGATTTTCAGTGTGACTCCTCATAGTCATGTTTTCTTCCACTGTACTCACATTTGAGTACCAGTAAGAATTTATTAGTGATTCAGGCAACAAAATTACACTGCAGTAGCACGTTTACTGCTCCAAGTTCGTGGTGATTTTTGAAACAATGGCTCTCTGATTTCACACAGAAATAAGCAAAAGCAGGCTTCTCATCTCTAGCCAACTACTTTGGCTCTCGTAAGCAGAGATGATGCCTGTTAGTGAGTAATCAGTGTCACTGTAATGCAGGGAAACCTTAACGCCACAAAATGAGATATCTAAATGACTCAGGATACCAAGTCTGGTTTGTCATTTACGTTCACTATACCATTGACAGTCAACCACTGCCCAAACAGATGGAACCCGCACTTTAGAATTCACGCTGTATAATGTGCATCCAATTAAAGTACACTGGGTTAATTCAACAGTAATTACTGCATGTGGTTCACAGGGTGCACTTACTGTAAGTGAAGAAACTGGACCTACTGTAAGAGTTTGGAATGAATACACCCTGCATATCTAGCCATGGAGATTGTTTTGAGCACTGAAATATTCCACGCTGTTTGTTTGACAGAAAGTAATTCTAACAGGGGAGTAACAGGGATGTTTTTTTCTGGGAAGAGATGATCTCACTGAATTGAATTAAAGCCCATTCATCCCCATTGTATTGGGTTGGAGGTGGAAGATGGATTTCTCAAAACCTGGACAAATAACGCCAAAACTATCTGCACTAGACACCAGAGGTAAATGTATTTTTAAAAAATGTATTTTATTGCCAAGGGTGCAAATGTTTTTTAATGAATGACAACTATAAGCAATTCTTGTCCTGTAGAAAGTGGGGTATCTCCTTTTTATCTGAAAGAGGACTGTTTCTTTGAATTATAGTCCATGCTTTTGTGGTTGATACAATACCAAAGGCCATTCTTCATCACAGATATAATCACTGTCCTGTCTCCAGTATGAACCGGGGCTTTAGTCAGGGCTCACGCATTATTCATGCGTCTAAACCTTCCCAAAAACAACACTTGTATGATTATTGTAACTCTTTGTTTCCAGTAAAGAAGAATTGCCAGCTTGGCTGTGGCTTAATAACCTCTGCAACCCACACAGATCCTCCGGTGGGTCCGTCATTCAAGCATGTGCTGCACAGCCAAGATTTGTTCAAACCCGCTGAACTTCATTTTGAATTCTAGTCAAGATCCTGAAATTTCCAACGATACCAAACATGTCACACTGAATTACAGTGAAGAGTGTGTACAATGATCCACAAGACGAGCTGAATTTTCCATTTTACCAGACGTGTATGTTGGTCTCCGGGGTTTTTACTATTTCACTAACCTTTTTGTGATATGCAGCACATACAGAAAATGTTTTTCTAACTTTGAGGGGAAACTGAAAACTATTTTCAGCCAGTTGAGCTTGTCCAGACCCTGGCAGGACTGTTTGGCGCTGAAAACATGGCTGGCATGGTGACTTCTTGGCTCCCTGAGGTGAAGGTCAGAGTCAAGTTTGTTCTCTTTGGACCTGATTGTCTCAGCGCTGTGAGAACACTCTTTTGGGTCCATTGGTTCTTTGAATGTCAGTACTTTCTGCACTGTTTGAGGGAGCTGAACGAATACAGCAGTATGATATGGCATGAAGGGCTTGATGGGATGGGAAAATTCCTGTTTTGCCACTTTGGTCCGACTGAAATATCTCAATAGATACTGGACGGAATCCTATGAAATTTTGCACAGAAACTCATGGTCCCCAGAGTATGTCTCCTACTGATATTGATGATCTTTTAACAATTCTTCCATCAGCACCACCAGCAGATAAAACTCTTTACTTGAAATATCACAACATCCTCTTGATGGATTAGCCATTTTCCCAAGTTTGAAAATAGGTTGGTTGTCCCGCACCTTCTGGTATGAAGCCAAGATGGCAACCATTGAAGGTGAGAAGTGTCCAACATTTCACACTTTTTGACATTGCATGTTGCCATAATTATCAGTGTGAATGCACATATTAACTCATAACGTCATTACATTTTACTCACCACTGTTAATTGCTAGCTGCTAACTGCTATCTGTCTTTCTGAATCAAAGAAACAGAGCTGTAAAATTGTAGAGACTGTTCAGAGATTTGTCTGTCCTTCCCTTTTCTTTCTACCCTGCCCTCCCACAATGAAGTGACACACATGCCTGAGTCGCTCAGTCGCCTGAAAACCTTCCAGGATTTTTTTTTTTTCTTCTTTCCCTCTCTCAGGCTGTTCGCTGACACGGTGAGAAATGAGGCTGGAAATGATCTGAGGAAGAGCCAGATTCCTTCCTCTGTTTCACAATCCCTCTGTGGGGCCTTTTGAACTCGCCAGCGTCCAAGGCCGGCTTATCCAGCCACTTCAAAGGACGCTGGAGACCGCGCATTACATCAGGGCTGCGGTGACCACTTACGTGCTCCCTACACGGGTGGAAACAGAGAGGAATGTCCTCTAATCTCGGCCCTGCAGAGAGAGGCTTTCAAGTAAGGCCTGGCGTGTTCCCTCTCTGGTTAGGAGAGGGGGGGAATACTCGCAGGGTTTCCGGCAGGTAAGTGGCACCCCACCTTTTGTCGCCTCAAGGATCTTATAGAGAGGTCTTACAAATCCCCAAGGTTCACTGAACTGTGGTGAGGGTGTTCTGGGCTGGTTTTTTGTCTGTGTGTGGAGCAAGGTTGGGTGGATTTCACTTTCAACTCGAGCTTGTTTTCCTTAGATTTCAAGAACTTGATGTTCTATAAAAGCATTATCATTGTCTGTTAATTTAAAGCAGTGTCTCTACTGTTTGAATTTCACTACCAATTTACCATTTGAATCAAACAAATTTAGAAGTAAATTGCACCCATCTCAGGTCTACACAATAGTTGGATATTAGGCAGACAGAAAGATGGGATCAATATTAGCTTTTTCTACTATTATGGGATTTAAAGTGTACTTTTACTGAAGTCCTCACTCTTAAATCACTCTGTCACCTAGTGAAAAAGGCACAACAGTTGCATCTGACAACCTCTCATCTATAATCAGTTTATTGCCCACAAGAAAAAAATGCAGTGCTCCTTACAGCAGCGAATAGGAGCCAAACAGCCTCAAAATTACTATCATTCCCTACCTCTCCTCCAAAAAGCTCTTTTTGATATTGACTGAATCAAAGAGGCGTCTCCGAGTAATTAAGTAAATTATGGCTCGGCAGAATTGTAGACTTGGTTGAGAAACTACGGCGTATGGATTCCTCTCTAATTACAAAGCAGGGCTGGACAGAAATAGCTCTTCCTTTCATCCTCAACCTTGGTATAGTCTAGATGAAGGAGCTGTAAGCCTGGACTTAGCCCCCGTGATCGACCTGAGAGCCGAGAGACAGGGCCGCGAGTTTATTTCCATGCTCTGGCTGCTTCACTCCATTCATATTTATACAATTTCCTTGGGAAAGTGCAGTTTGGATTTAGTGAGATGAGGAAAAGAAGACAGAAGACGTTCTATTATTGAATTAATGGAGATACATGTGCCCAGGATTAGAGGAAATTCATAGTCAAGAGGGAACTTGTGGCCTTGACTTTAAGGCCTCGCCCCCATTTTTAAAAATTATTTGAATTTCTCACATTTCATTGATTTGGTTTTTAGATTTTATTTCCCCACATGAAGAGCTAAATTCAAGTTTCAAAGCCCTCTTCATGCTGCTGATGGAGAAATACAGGCTCCTTTATTCACTTATTTATCTGTATCATTCTGAATAAGGTCAAAGTTAGATATATATTCAGTCTGAGTGGTCAAATATATTTCCTTTCCTCCCTCCAATAGTATCCGCTCATAAAAACTAAAGCATGAGCCATGTTTTTATGGTTATGTCCTGGCACTCACAGCACGCTGCTGAAGTTACAGTTCAGGAAAGATCATTGTCAAATATTGCTTAAGTATTGAAAAAGCCAACACCAAGTTGAAACACAAGACAGGACAGGTTTACTATTTTAATATTTAACAGAAACCACAATCTGTCCTTATCCTCAATCAGTTTTTTTAAAAGTTAAACAGAGCAGAGCAAAAACTTCTGTCTGATACAAGAATTTCCTTCAGAATACATTTGCAAAATAATTGTATCACATAAATGTGATTTCTAACTCCCTACCAGGTTGCTAAAACCCCCAAAGAATACAGAACTCAGTGTCCTCAGTAGCTTTGGTCCTGAACAAAATGTCCCTGATGAGATTATTTGTAGAAAAACATTGTCTTAATACATCAAAAAAGACAAACTGATTTATTAATAAGCACAAATTCACATGTAAATTCAATCAATATGTTCATTTTGATTCACTTCCCCATTAAATTAGCTTCACAATGTATGAGCCTCTTTGGTATTAAATAACCAGAATCAGGGAAATACTGTATGTAAATCAACTCCCCCCTAAAAGCAGGGCGCCAATCAAATAGTGCGGTCTCCATAGCAACAGTTATCCCAAATCAAATGGTGGAGCATCTAGCTATGTAGCTGCTGCTGGGTGGTGTCTGTCAAAACCACACAGTCATTACCTGTACCCCCGTCCTTTTGTATCACAGGCAATCACAGCCTATTCACAGCCTGCAGAAAGCAGGGCGCCTTTTCTCTCCCAGAAAGTGATCGAGCCTGGATTTTGAAAGAAACCCAGCGTGATGCTTTCCTTGTGACAAGTTCAGACTGCTTTCTTCCCCCCACCCCACCTTCTCCTCGTCATTGATCGTGAGGGCCCCTTTCACCACACCGAGCAGGCTCCCCTCGCCACAGAATCAGGTCCAGGCTGGTCAAGTGAATAACAGCCTCTGTCTCGCAATCAAGCACTGCAGCTAGTCTGCTCTGTAATGACGGCAGAGACACCCTCATCACCAAAATCTTCACTTATGGAGAAAAATTCAAATTGGGGGCATTTAGGTTAAAACGAGTTTCATCGCTCCATACTGTGCCAGCTGAAGGGATACAAAAGTAATTTCTCCACTCCCTGATCCTCCATCTTCCCCCCAGAAGTACGAGGCAGCACAAAAGTTCCAATAACCTGTGTAACCGGGGTGATGGAGCTCAATTTTTTGAGCGAGACATTTTTCTCACCGTGTCATTTTTGCCTTGTTGAACTGCTCCTCTCTCAGACACTTACACCCATTCCTCAGTCTCCAGCACAGCCTGAGCTTCAGCCGGCATGATGGGAACATCTTGTAGATGCTCAAAGCCAGGCTTTTCTCCGACCCATTTCTGCATGCAAATCAAAGTTGGATCAATCTGGGATTGTCTGATGAACTAATTATGCAGTAATTGTTCTGGTCTAGACCACTGATCCATTGTATGAGAGTGGCTCTTTGTGTCTTTCCAGTGCTGATTGAAAACGATAATTGGGTTTTTTGATTGGCAGAGGGGCAATTTTGATCTCTCTTTTCTTCTTTGCCCCTGCACATGTACATGCAGAGAGAGACACACACACACACATCCTCCTCCCTTCCCACACTCGCTTCCTACCCAACCCACCCTCTATTCATCCTCTATTGAATGCCAGAGACAAATCCATCCTGCGAGCCGAACTGTAAGCTGGTATGGAAACCTTTAAACAGGTTACCGTGGGTTAAGTGATGAGGCAGGGCTGCTATGCATTTACAATTAGTGCATTTGCATAACTTAATTGAGTATGTTTGGTCCATGGATTGTCATTAGTTCTCCCATCACAGCCAGCACATGCAGGGAAGTGTTGTGATGACAGTGTCCTCGCACACCTACGCCCACAAAAGAGAACCAGTGGACATGCATGCATGCACAAACACAACACAGCAGCTCAGTGTGTCTGGGTTTTGTGTCTCTTTTTCTCTCCTCTGCTGACTTAACCTCCCTATGTTCCTCTCAATATCAGCCCAGTCATAATCACCATTACCCACAATCCATACAATTTGAGCAGGGTCACGTAACAACAACAGAACTTGACCGTGTCTCTTTGAAGCCAGGTCAGCCAAAACAAATGTCTGACCCTGTGGAGAAGGTAATGATACCTGATAATGAGGGTGGTGTTATCACAGTAAAGTCTTTCTCAACTTTTTAACCCTCTGACCTTTGACCTCTGCGGCATGAACCAATTGAACAGCCCCTCCTGCTTGTAATAAAATCCAGGTTGTTTGGGGTGCAGTGTTGTCACCAGCCACTAAAGCTTGAGGCCAAGTTTAAAGGGTCAGTTCACCCAAATCACACATTTTCTCATTTACCTCTTGTGGTATGTAGCCATGCAGAGAGTTTCTGTTTGCCACTGCCCCAATGGAACTTTCCTTTTGAAAAAAATCATGTAAACAAAGAATGGTCCAATTTTCCACTTGAACTACTTTTATTTATTAATTTATTTTAGCATTTACATGTGTGTAAAATTTGTGTGCAACAATTATTAATTTGAAAGGCTTTGAAGGTGTGATATGTAGGTTTCTCCATTCTGCCCTCAGTCCAACATGAGAGGATAAAGACGTACTGCTGCCCAAAGGGCGTATTCTAACGTATGGCTGAGGCTTTTAATGTTGGAAAATAAACACATGTTAATGCTAATGCTGGCTATGTAGCAACAGCAAAATCTCACATACAGCATCTTTAAGGGAAGAAGATTTTGGAAATGATTCTTATCCAGCAGCTGTTTGACTAAACTAGACCACATACTGTATCTCACCTCCACTCATGGCATGTTTCAGCAGGATACACTGTTATTTATCCTGGCACAATACTTACGATCTGTGTACCTGCATGTGTCAGAAAATGGTGACAAGTAATGGTATGCTCTGGACAGAAATCCAGTCCAGTACCCTTAAGTCTTCTAGTTGCCTACAGTAACACTAACCATGCTCCGTACCAGTGAGTACGGGCTCAATTCAATTTGCTTTTGCCCAAGAAAATGTCCCTAAAAGTATTTGAATGGCAGCAGAAATCTCTGCAGTGGACACATCAAAACCTCAGCAGCTATTTACTTCTTACAGTAGGTGATTTGGATGAAGTGACCGTTCAGAAGCAGAACTACATAAACGACAGTGTGTAATTCTGGTTATGCAGGAGGTGATCATGGAAATAGTCAATGAAAATGTGGTGGTGCCTGCTGTAAATAGAAATGTGCTCTTGGTCAAATTACCAGGTTGAACAAGCACAGAAAATAAGTTCATAAGGCAGGGCGGCGTAGATGAGCTACAGGATGTGAGTCAGATTGAAAAGAATGACATCACTGGGACATTTATGTGCTGGAGACAGAGAAAAAGGTGCCATTTTAGAGCCATTAAACTATTTAGATATGTAGCCTCCCCACACTGCCCCCTCTCCTGTGCTCTCTTTCATTTCCCCTGTAAGCACTTAAGTCTCACTCGGCCCCCCCTCCCCACTTCACCTTTCCCAACCATTGCCTCTGCCTTGTTTGCTTTTGTTGCAAATGTAGCACCATAATTGTCCAAATCAGTGTTCGGCAGTCTCTCTCGCTGTGATTAGGCGGAAAATTAGGTTATGCGGCAGTTGCCATGGTTTCAAGGCAGCGGATTTCTTAAAAAAGATCTCCCGCCAAGCCAGAGACTGGCACGGTATAATGAACTTAAATTAAAGCAACTTTTGTCTCAATGTAGATTTTAATTACCCGGTGACTGTCTCTGACAGAAGGAACGAGGAAGAAAAGGGGAAGAAAACGGAGAACAAGTGAAGGGAGGGTGAAAGAACGGGTGGAAAACAGGGTTTATGTGCCAGAGCGCTAATTTGATCCATTAAGGGATGTGTGTGTGTGAGAGAGAGTGTGTGATGTGCTACCTGACTAGTGAATATAAAGTCTCATTCTCACCCATCAAGGAGCATGGTGCAAAGGGCGAGAGTTGTATCTTGTTAAACTCCAGGCTTCAGCTGAGAAAAATCTAATTAGTCTAATTAGGCGTGTGCAACAGTCAAAGATGGAATGACTTCTCCTTTGCGGCTTCCTTGTGGAGAAAAGTGAGAAAATATGTTTCTTCCGTGAAAAGAGTGTGAAAATATGTGAAGATGCGTTGCTGTAATCGACAAATCCACATCCTACCTCTGACTGTGATCACCTGTAGCCTGATTTCTTCCTTCCTAACCTGCTCTATGATCTTTTATGCTGCTGCAAATACAACAACTCACTCCTGGTTTCTGGCCAATCGAGATGCTCCAAGAGTAAATGATTAAGAGAAAACCTAACTCATCTGCTCACATAACAGGATACATTCAGTAAGCCTCTGGCACTTCAACAGCAGATTTCCTCTGAGTGTTCGATCAAAGAAGACGATGCATTTCTTCAAATATGTGCGTGGCATTTAACAGCTGAGGGCTCTGTATACACAATCCAAAAAATGTCATACAACCACACACACACACCAGCGGTTAGATCACAGATGTTTCTAATGTGTTGCAGGGATGGTGACATGCAACTGAACTTGTACAACATGCAAAGGATGAAGTCTTCATCTTAGATTTTGGGAATATACTGCAACTGAAGGTCTTATTTTGAAGGGCTTAGAATGTGTATGGTAGGAAAGGACTTCCTGATTTGACAGCATCACTAAGAGTCCATACATTTTTTTTTTTATTTTTTTACATAAAATCAAAACATGGCCTACAATACATATTTTATTCAGTTCCTGGCTTACCATGGCCTTTCCAAACATTTCATTGTGCGCCCCACAAAATAAAAGTCTGATAAGCTTTTCTCAGTTGCCTGGCTTTATCTCACACTGGAGGTCCTTGTGTGTAAAAGCTGGAAATTCTATGTGACCGGGGGTTTCAACAAAAAAATCCAGCAGGGTGTTTTCAAGTGCAACATAAATCACACAGGGTAAACTCGGACTTAAGACGCTGCATCTGAATGAGAGGCAGTGCAAAAAAACTCTGCTATCACTGTGTGTTGCTGCTGTTAGACTGCCTGCCTATGCAATGGTCAGCTGTAAACCAGTGCATTCTGGGAATGATGAAGTGTGGATGAAATGCATTTAACATCCTAAATTGATAATATGTAAAGGTGTAAGAGTATCCAAAGGTGGAGTTTTCCTTTTAAAATCCTTGTTCTAACCTGTGTTAAACATGGGTGGATGGCAGATTGACTGAAATACAGTGGACATCCAAGCTGGAAATACCTTATAGGGCTCTTTATGTTCACCATGTTGGTTTATAGGATTGAAGAACATCAAAGCCTCAAACTTCCTCTTCCTCTTACTTTTACAATTCTGCACACTTCTCCTTATACTGTACCTGCAGTCTCTTTAAAAATAAAAAATAAAAAAATCCAAAAGGAAGTGGACTGCCAGCAGAGCTTCACAAAGATCCTCCTAAGTTGTAGAAGTGTAATAAGCTCCAAAGTACAATATGTATCTATGTGTGTCCATAGATCATGGTGCCTGATGATAGCTGTTTTGCTTTGAATAACTGTGATTATTCCAGACAACAATTCGGGTAACTTTGGCAACACTTGTAATTCACAGGCGAGCGCCTTTAGCTATTCGATTGGAGCTTTTCAGCAGTGGCACACAAAAGAAATGCAATTTTGCAGCATGAATATTATACCTGAGGTCTGAAATGAAATCCTCATGCTGAATGAAAGTCATATTTTGTGATTGCAAACGCTATCTCTCCTGCCCTACTTGCACAGCTACACACACACACACACACACACACACTAACAGAGCAGGTTTTTATGAGTAATCCTCGCTACTGATTCAGGGCCTGTAATTGTAAGCAGCGCAGCAGGAAGTGAAGCAAGTCTCGGCTATTGACCGGCTTCAGTCTCACACTGAGCTAAAACACAGGGGTGGTGGCATTGCTGCTGAGAACATGTCAATTTTGCTCTTTAGAAAAGGGGCACTGCTTGAAGACTGAAAGCAAATCAACACAGCTATCGACCCAGACAAGCCAACCCTGTAAATTGCACTCAGAGAGACGAACAAAACAACAAAAACCATCACTGGGCTTTTATTGATGGGCAACACTTTGGGTAGCATGCCTCACTTCCAGACGAGGATAAGATTGAAAAGACTCAAAAGAGAGGTTTGATAGACCGTTCGAGCACAGACTGTATGCACTTGTAGGAGCAGATTAGCTCAGAGACGACTGTAAACCTGAGCTTTTTAAATCCAGATAAACATCAGCAACAAACTCCTCACAACTCTCAGCCCTGCTTCTGCATCACATATTGCTCAACACTGGTACAGGTTAGGGCGTGCTAAAGAGCAAGTCGCTCTGTTAAAAAAGGAAGTGACATCATAGAGTCAACAACTGACAGTGGTGCTGTTGTGCAAACACTGCGGAGCGGCATTGTTGTCAAACTTGTCTCTGCTCAGGTCAAGACAACAGCCCAGATAAAATCAAATTCTCCCTGCGAGCGTGTGTGTTCTGTTACAACGCTTGACATCTCTGACACTGACATCTCGTTGTTGTGTTCTTTCACATGGTACGACGAGGAGACACACTGAGGCCTCTGTCGTGTCATGTCAGAAAAAGTCCATTGTTTTTCTCAAACATAAACGGGAACTGTACAGACAGGTAGCCACCTTCAACAAACAGAAAAACTTCTCTATGCAGCCAAAACCCACAGGTGGTAATTTGAGAAATGTAGCAGCCGGTGTGTTAGTGTGCATGGGTGTGTGTACATGAATGCCTATTAGAAAAAGAGTGCTGAAGCAAGTAGTTTAATACATCTGTGGGAAAATATTCTGAACTCAAGCATCACTTCCACTTCTTCTGGACATCAGCAGTCTGTGAACATGAGAACAAAAACTTGTCAGTCATTCACATTCAGACCTTATCTAAACAGCTAGATCTCCCCTCATCTGACCTCTGACACGACCTGAGCAAATTCCATTCACTAACACAGGCTGTGTGACGTGGTCAAAAGCACTGGAAAAGGTGAGTAAACCTTGAGTCTTGATTTTGTATTTGTCACTGCTGTTCACTGTGTTTTTTCAACCAATAGTGAAATGAAGAGAATTGTAAGCTGCATTAGGAGAGTTTTGATGATGGAGAAATGCCTAAAAAATGTCTCAAGTTAAACTTCAGTTTAGTTGTCATTTGAGCCACAAACAAATACAGCTTCTTCTACTACTTCTTCAAGATAAAAAAAGAAAAGAGAAACGTGTCTAGTTTAGATGTGTACCATATTACCACAACATACAGGATCTGGTTGGGTGTCTTTGTTGCATTTCTTATGTAAAGGCAATATTCCCCCAAAATAATCTTAGAGAAGAAAAAAAGAAAAAAGAGAAAAGGAGAATAAAGGCCTGATTGCAGGCTTTTATTCTACTGAGTGTTGTGTGTTCTCCTGCACAAGCACTCCATTCACAATTAGGACTCACCAACATCATACAAATTTTTTCAGTCTCTACACCTGCTGTTGTAAAAAATGCATTTACCTCATACAAGAGTGTGCAGTTTACCAGTGCCACTTTGCATGATTTTTGGGTTATGAAAAACTTTCAAAATTTCCACCAGCAATCTCGCGTTGCCACTTGGAGCTGCTGAAGTGCAAAGTTGCAGAATGCAGCTCTGAGGAAGTGACTGAGAATATGCATCGTCTGAACCAGCTGAGAACAGGTGAGTGTGGTAAGTAAAGACAACAGCCAAGCTGTCTTTGTTCACAGCTTCCAGCTGGTTTAAATAATGCTATATAGAAACACATTTTCTGCTGCTGACTGACTGTGACTGTGAGCCAAGTGCTGGCAACAACAAAGTTGCAGCAACTGATGAGTCAGCAGCTGCCATAATCACACTGGGGGAACATAACCAGCATCATATACTCTCAATGGCTCTACAAACACAGTGTTAAACCAGGTATGAAATTATGTTCTGTCTTAAAAATCAGAGCCCAGGGATTATGGATGAAGGATGCAGTCACTGTGGGATTTGCTAATTAGGGATCATCTCTTTCTCCTTTTCCATCTCTCTATTTGCTTTCTGTCCTCATATGTGCCCCCCCCCAAAAAAAGATACTCACCTTGTCTTTTGGATATGAGACGAATGAGAAGAAACAAGAGGCATAAGAGGCCGTCAGCCCTCCATTGTCCCATTCGGTACATTTTGGATGAATTACAGTGGCAGTGGAAATAATTGCTTGTCCCAATTATGAATCCATCTGCCGCAGTGGCTTTATGATTTGATGGGGAGGAAATTCCCGAGAGCAAAGCCAAACAATGCGCAGGAATAAGGCACAGGAGCGTGTCAGCAGCCATTAATATCCATAAAGGCAATTTCATAACACACATCCTCCTAAGTTGTAGAAATTAATAATAAGCTCAAAGTACAATATATATCTATAATGTCAGATCATGGTGCAATGATGATAGCTATTTTGCTTTGAATAACAGATTCAGACAACAATTAAGGTAACTTGCTTGTACTTATAATTCACAGGCGGGCGCCTTTGGCTATTCGATTAGACTTTCAGCAGTGGCACAAAGAAATGCAATTTGCAGCATGAATATTATACCTGAGGTCTGAAATGAAAGTCCTCATGCTAGATAGAAGTCATATTTTTATGATTGCAAGCGCTATCTCCTCCCTGCCCTGCCTTCACACACACACACACACACACACTAACAGAGCAGGTTTTATGAGTAATCCTCGCTACTGGTTCAAGAGATATATGATTGTATAAGCATGCTGGCAGTGACTTAAGTCCTCGGCTATTGGCGGCTTCAGTCTCACACTGAGCTAAAACACACGAAATTGCGTGCGTTGCTGCTGAGAACAATATCAATTTTGCTCTTTAGAAGAAAGGGGCACTGCTTAGAGACTGAGAAAGCAAATCAACACAGCTATCGGCCAGACAAGCCAACCCTATAGAGGCACTCAGAGACGAACAAAACAACAAAACCATCTGGGCTTTGACAGTGAGCAACACTTTAGGTAGCATGCCTCACTTCCAGTGAGGATAAGATTGAAAGACTCAAGGAGGTTTGATAGACACGTTAAAGGCACAGACTGTATGCACTTGTAAGGAGCAGATTAGCTCAGAGGCGACTGTAAACCTGAGCTTTTTTAAATCCAGATAAACATCAACAAACTCCTCATAACTCCTCAGCCTGCTTCTGTCCATATTTATCAACACTGGTACAGAGTTAGGGCATGCTAAAACAAGTGCTCTATTTAAAAAGAGTGACATCATAAGTCAACAGCTGACAGTGGTGCTGTTATTACCAAACACTGCGAATGGCATTATCAAACTTGTATCTCTGCTCAGAGTCAAGACAACAGCCAAGATAAAATCAAATTCTCCCTGCAATGACGTGTGTGTTCTGTACAACGCTTGACATCTCTGACACTGACATCTGGGTTGTTGTGTTCTTTCACATGAAATACGGCGAGGGAACACACTGAGGCCTCTGTCATTTCCATGTCAGAAAAAAGTCCGGTATTATTTTCTCAAACATAAGCGGGAACTGTACAGACAGGTAGCCACCTTCAACAACAGAAAAGCTACTCTATACAGCCAAAACCCACAGGTAGTAATTTGAAATGCTGCTTAGCCGGTGTGTTAGTGTATGGGTGTGTGTACATGAATGCCTATTAGAAAAGGAGTGCTGGAAACCCAAGTGGTTTAATACATCTGGAAAATGTTCTGAACTCAAGCATCACTTCACTTCTTCTGGACATCATCAACCCAGTCTGTGAACATGAGAACAAAACATCAGTCATTCATTCAGACCTTATCTAAACAGCTAGATCTCCCTCATCTGACCTCTGGCCGACCTAGGCAAATTCCATTCACTATACAGGCTGTGTAGTAGTCAAAAGCACTGGAAAAGGTAGGTAAACCTTGAGTCTTGATTTTGTATTTGTCACTGCTGTTCACTTATGTTTTCAACCAATAGTGAAATGAGAATTATAAGCTGCATTAGGGAAGTTTGATGATGAATGCCTAAAAAATGTCTCAAGTTAAACTTCAGTTTTAGTTGTCATTTGAGCCACAAGTAAATACAGCTTCTTCTACTACTTCTTCAAGATAAAAAGAAAAGAAGAAGCGTGTCTAGTTTAGATGTGTACCCATGTACCACAGCATACAGGATCTGGTTGGGTGTCTTTGTTGCATTTCTTATGTAAGGCAATATTCCCCAAAATAATCTTAGAAAGAAAAAAAGAAAAAAGAAGAAAGAGAATAAGGCCTACAGTTGCAGGCTTTTATTCTGCTGAGTGTTGTGTGTTCTCCTGCTAAAGCACTCCATTCTGAATAGGACTCACCAACATCCATACAAATTTTCAGTCTCTACACCTGCTGTTGTAAAAAATGCATTTACCTCATACAAGGTGTGCAGTTTACAGTACACTTTGCATGATTTTGGGTTATGAAAACTCAAAATTTCCACCAGCAATCTCGCGTTGCCACTTGGAGCTGCGCAAGTGCAAGTTGCAGAATGCAGCTCTGAAAGGAAGTGACTGAATAGCCATCATCTGAACCAACTGAGAACAGGTGGTGTAGTAAGTAAAGACAACAGCTAAGCTGCATCACACAGCTTCCAGCTAGTTTAAATAATGCTATATAGAAACATTTTCTGCTGCTGACTGACTGTGACTGTGGGCAAGTGCTGCTTAATAACAAAAGTTGCAGCAACTGATGAATCAACAACTGCCATAAAATCACACTGGGGAACACCAACCAGCATCATATACTCTCAATGGCTCTACAAACACAGTATTCGTAGGTATGAAATTATATTTCTGTCTTAAAAATCAGAGCCCAAGGATTATGGATGAAGGATGCGATCACTGTAAGTTGCTAATTAGGGATCATCTCTTCTCCTTTTCCATCTCTCTAACTGCTTTCTGTCCTCATATGCCCCAAAAAAGATACTCACCTTGTCTTTTGGATATGGGGCAGATGAGAAGAAACAAAAGAGCATAAAGGGCCCGTCAGCCCTCCATTGTCCCATTAAATTTGTTTTGGATGAATTACAGTGGCAGTGAAACTGCTTGTCCAATTATGAATCCATCTGCCGCGGTGGCTTATAATTTGATGGGAGGAAATTCCGAGCAAAGCCAGAGCAATGCACATGGGAATAAAGGCTGGGAGGCGTGTCAGCAGCCACTAATATCCATAAAGGCAATTTCATAACACACCTAATGACATAAAATGACAGACAATAACGATTAGGTAATTAGTATGTCAGAGGTGTGTTAGAGTATAGGTGTGGTGGTCTGTGTGTGTGTGTGTGTGCAGAGGGATTAAAGTAAGGGAGGGAGGGAGACTCATATTTCTCTACAAATTCGTGTTTACCTCATGAAGTCTTCTTATGAAATAATATGACTTTACAGGAGAACACAGGCACACAAAATATGGCATTTAGAAGAATCAGTCATGGTCAGATGGAGCCATAGGACTCAAATATATATTATATATATATATATATGAGTCCTGTAGGATTAATTCCTGCAAGCTGAAATGAGAAAATGATGTGAGCTCAACTGCAAGTTTTGGTTACTTACTTACTAATAATATTTCTAGAGTCTCAAATACATATTGGTTTAGACATAAATGTCAACAAATAAAAAACAGCTGAAAGTATTATTGATTTTGAATTTTTATTTATTGAAATGAGTGTAAAATGAGTTGTGATAACTATATCACCTGTATATAAAATATATATATTTATAATATATATAATATTATAAATATAGTATGTGACAACTACATTAGCTATTAAAACGATATGAAACTTTATAGTAGGTAATGTAGATAATGAAATAGACATTAATAAAGCTAAATAAAGTATTATTACCACTGGAGTGGTTGGAGTCAGTGGGAATGTAGTTTCCTGGAGTGCCAGACTCGCTGTGATTTCTTCCGGGTTCCTGCCTCAGTTTGTTTTGTTTGGGTGGATCAGCGGACAGCTCAACATGACACAAAGTCACACTCCGCGGCCGTAATTACCGCTTTTCCTTCGACTTACATGACGGCTCGGCTGAAAATAAGATGTTCTCTGAGGTTTTACACTACAGTTTATCTCGGTAAAGGCGGAGAAGCGACTTCACCGTGATTTCATCCTGACCTGAGACACCTGTTGCTCCAGTTTCGACAGTCAGGTGCCCCTTTCTTCCACACAAGAGAGCAACTCCGGGTCGAGAGACAACCGAAACTTGGATTTATCTCTTAATTCTTTGTCCTAATTTATCTGAATTTATATCTGATATCTAGTATGAAAGTCACAGTGACTTTCGGGGACACCGCGGTGGTGGTTCCCTGTAAACCTGCCTGGACCGTTCGGGACTTAGTCGACCAAGCCACGCGGAGGTACCGCAGGATTTTGGAGCAGGTAAACACTCCTTAAAAACCCGTCATTTAGCTCATTACCTCGGGACTTTACCATTACACCTTGTCTCTACAGCTAATGCTATTTCATTCCAGTCATTCTTCACATTTTGTGAGAGCTAGCTAACCATAACTTGGCTGAGGTGTGGGTCACGTGACGTATTTAATTGCGTGATGATTTTAGTAATATTAAGCTAGCTGCTAGCTTAAACGAGACAGGAGGGGTGTTATTTTTTGCCTTGAAATAATGTTTTATTATGTCTGAATAACTGAATAGAGTTTGGTTTATAAAACTTTTACATTTCATGTAAGTCCAAGTGTTATTCATTAAGAGTTTGACTCCCATTTAAGAGTTTTCTTAAGGGCCTGAAACTTTTTAATCTAGATGGGTTGACATTATTTTTTAGAGGTGATAAAATTCCCTATATAAAATGAGTAAAACGTATTATTTATTAATTAAATTATATTATATTATAATTAATTATTATTAAACAAATTATTTATATTAAAGCATTAATACACCTTAAACATTTAAAAGCTGTCATAAAATAGGTAATGAGAATGTACCTTGCATTTGTGGTTCTGTTTTATTGTGGAGGTGCAGCCACAATTGAGTGTTATTGAAAGTAAGCATTTCCCCTATCAATATAAGTGGCTGATGATTTATTAAATGAGAGAAAAAGGGAACTAATGTTCTGCACAGTAAGAAATCCATTACAATGGATGGGCCTGCTTGCCTCAATAGACCACAATGCAGTGTGGCCATAGCACATTTTGGATTATGAGTGTGGGGCATGACTGTCACATGCCTCAGCTCCAAAAACGTGGTCACAAAATGTCCACTGGCATGCACTGAACACCCCCCCAAACCAGACTCATAATAACTCCTGGGGTAATAAGAGTTAAGGAACCACTGGTGCAGAGTGTTGTTTCCCTGTGACTTGTGTTGCCATGAATGTCCCACATGTACACAAAGATATGAGCCCCCTCCTCCTCCAGCTTTCTGCTCCCTAATGTTGTAATCACTTGAACATTAATCATTCTGCCAAACTGACCTTTTATTAATCAGCAGCTTTGTATGTGAATGCTGTCCCAGCGTGATAGGGTGCTGATGTGTGTTTCGTCTCTGTGAGGATGTGAGTGGCGCTGGCTGCATCCTTGGCTGTCTACCTGTACAATGGCTCCCTGTTTAAGCTCTGGTATCTCAGCGGGCAGGTGGAAGTTTGCTGTTTGATGTCCTCAGTGTGGCCGCAGTTGGGGACGTACGCAGTGGACAGGAGGCTTTGTCCTGTGAGTGATTGGGGATTAGGATTGGTGACAGGCCTTGGTCTTATCGGTTGGATGGTCCCCCTCCCCACTCAGCCCGCCCACGCACCCTCCTCCCCTGAGGCGAGCAGAGAGGCTGGCTTGCGGGGATGCGAGAGGCCGCAGAAGCAGGGATGGAGGGGAATGGCTGGGTGGCTGGATGGCTGGATGGATTGCTTCCACTCACACACACACACACACACACACACACACACACACACACAGAGGAGCTCATCTTGCTCAGTGTCCCCTGAGCTGTCACGTCTCTGCTTCACTGACAGCCACAGCCATGCTCACTCTGCCCAGCGGCCCCTGTTGATTCTCACTGAGACGCTGGTGGTGCACAAGCTGAAGTAGGCTAAATGCAAGCGTGTGATTAGAATGCACCCAAGCCTTGATTGCTTTTCACAGGGCATATTAATTAGGAGCTGTTACCAGACGCTGACTCAGCAGTCTGTTGCCTTCTCTTAATAGAGGCAGAGCATCACGAGGACTGTCCAGCTCTGACTAAATAGATCTGACCGGACGAGCCGGGTGCTCCTGCCAGCAGAGTCCACTTATCGCCCACATTAGCCGCACATTTCTCCTCTCACCGCTGACAGCAGGGACACTGTCAAAAACCTGGGTTTAATCACTGAGCTGGTGTGTTTGTGTGTGTTGGTTTATGGCCATGCGCGCGGCGAACAGGATTCTGCACAGTCTCACCGTGCATCGCAGCGATGGCATGTAGACCCTCTTAATTAGCAGTTTATTTTAATGTGATCTCAGCTGTGACTCTGTACATGTTCAGCCGCCCCCCTCTCCTCTGTTGAGAAAACAGTTATGTTAACCGACAAAGCCTCTCACTAACTGCACACAGAAAATTACTTCTCATTATATGGTGTGTATGAGTGTATATGTGCGATCAAAGATTTTCCCATTAGTTTCCACACATTGTTTGAGTACTGCTGATACAGGATGTGAAGAAGAAAGTAGAGGATTGTGGGAGTTGTGTAAAGATTTGCACCTTAGGTGTTATTGAAGTTATTGAAAATTAAATAAATTAAATCTTAACTTACTTCCATCTGTCATCCATATAATTACACAATAAACAATAAGGCTTGATTTGTAGAAAGTAATCGCCTGTTTCTGTAAAAATGAGCATCTCCTCTAGGGCTGCAACACACTTATTTACAATTTGAGATTTAGTGTATAGGAATGCAAACAAATAGAGAACCTGCTTATCACAGTTTCCTTAAATGACATCTCAGATAACTTGACTGATGGAGGAAAAAGTCCAAAGTTGCATGAGAGAGGAGTCTTAATAAGAGCTGACTGACCTGCGTTTCTCTCGATTACAGTATTAGTGTAGGCTTTTAGCCTGGGGGACCAGCATGGAGACTGCGAGTAATGTGCGTTCTCAGGGGAAACCACCAGGTACTGTAGCTGTCTCTCTCTGTCTCATGGTCTGTCTGTGCAGGTTCAGTTCAGATTACAGCCCCTATTCTGACTCTGTGCTGACACCTGACAGCACCCTAAACAAGCTGAGAGCACTTAGCGCTCCTTCTCATGTATGTAGGAGTGAGAGGAGTTGTCCAGTGTGGTTTGGTGCATCAGAGCTCAGCTATGCAAAAGGTATTTTTAAAGTTTAATGTAACTGTTCAAATCTGCTGTTTCTCCTCCTTAGGTTGTTTGTGGTATTGGAATTCAGATCACGTCAGCGAAATAGGCATAGTTACCTTTATCAATCCCTGAAGGGAAATACTCCTCCAGTTCAAAGAACTACATCTCAGCATCCTGAGACTAGAGGGTATTTGTGTTTGGCTGAAGGGCACTTTAGCAGGACAGACTCCTGCTGGCAAGTGAGTTTAAACTTGGGCATCCCAGACATCTTGACATTAAAAAGCAGATGTGATTGTGTATCGGTTCTCTGAAAACTTTTTTAGAATGGAAATGTCACTGTCTGGTTTCAGTGTGTGCAGCATGTTCAGCAAAAATAGATCAAATTAACTTATAAGCAGTATATAAACATTCAAGATGATAAATAGATGGTGAATTAGTGCTGGTAAACATTCAATTTGTTCTTTTATTTGTCTATCGTAAGTTCCTCAACTGTAGGAATATGCATTTGTAAACTGACAGAATGGTCCTTTATAGTTCATTTTAAAATTATTTAAAAAGTGAATACAGTTCTGGTCATAATTCTTTAATCATCAAATGTAAGAGACCCAAATCTAAAATTTTTGTTTATGAAATATATTTATGTAAAAAAAGAAATGCTAATTTATTATACTATATTAGCTATTTATATGCTGCTTATAAATGCTAAAATACAGATGATGCAAATAAAGTGTTACCATTGAGTTGCTCTCTTTTCCCCAAATTTAAATTCTGTATTTGTGAGGGCGTGGAAGTTATTGGGCTCAGTTGTATTCAGGGTGATGTGAACTGTGAGCAGCCTGCCTGACCTAATGATTGTAACTGAATAGCGGGAACACAATTGTATAACAGTAACAGTAAAAAAGTGGGTCTGTCATGTCAGTGTGACATTGGATCACTGCATCCCTGGGTAATATGCCTCTGTTGTGCTCAGGAGTAATTTGGCACCTGATTGCAGTAGAATGTAGGCGACTGCAAAGGTCAAGTTGTCTCTGTTTCTTGCTCTCCACAGCTTTCCTCTCTCTTTCCTCTCACTCGCGCTGATGGACCCAACTCTATGACAGCTCCTCATCGACTTGTTCATTAAAGACTTTTTTTTTTTTGTCACAGCTAAATCCACACCGTCCTCCTGCAGCTGTGTAATTACACATTCTTCAGAGGATCAAAGTGTGAAATAGCAGCCCCAACCACCACCACCACCACCACTGCCACAGCTTCAGTGAATTTAGCTTCACTAATCGCCCTGGTGCTTCACTGTGCTCGAGTGGTGTAGTGTTTGCTCACCAGAGAGGGGGGAGAGGGAGAAGTAGGAGCGATATCACTTTAAATGGCAGGGGGACTTAATAGTGTCATCTGCAGGGAATTTACTCCTCTAACTGTCACGGTAATTCTCCTCTGCTGTTGACTGACTGACTCCTGAGTCCTTTTGTTTTTCACTTCATGGGAAGAGTTCAGGATACAAAGGGGAATTACCAGGGATTGACAATGAGGGACTTCAGAAGAGGTTTTTTTTTATTCCCGTCTTTCCCCTGTATAGATTACTTTCCCTCTGAAGTGTCATACATTCACCACTTTTCATCATAAGGTAGAAAGTGAGGAAAGTGTGTTTCCTAGAGGAAAAAAAGCACAAGCATGTCAGATGTGCTTAAGCACGGCCTGCAGACGTGACGCTAATTAACACTTGCGCATTGTTGTGCTCTAATCCACTGATGTGAATTAGATCCCTCGCCCCAAAAATCACACTCATGCCGATTATTTTATTAAGGTGTGTACGAATGTTGGTAATGTGATGTCAGCACAGAAAGAGCCACTACCGCCTCGCTTTGCTGTTCCTATATTCACATGTACACACACACACATTTCATAATCAGTTAGAGCCAGAAGAATGTCAGCAGTCGCTCAAGTTGGACCAGTTTGGCGAGGTAAATGTTTCGCCTGACGCCTTGGTTACAATTTGGGCTCACGGTTTCCAACATCTCCATCCAACATGTGCTGCCCTGCAAACACCAAAATAAAAATACAAGAAATGATCACTAAACATCTTTACTGGCGCTGATCACAGTGTAACGTTAGCCTAGCTATCAGGTTATAGCAGTCTACGGAACAGATGTCCTCCACTGTTTCTTGGGTCGCCTCATGACCCTGGACTCTGTAATGTTGTAGTATCCTTTTGAGATTATCTCCACTCTTTAATTAAGATTCACAGTCTGCATGTTGAGTATGCAGGCAGGATTTGACATAACAAGGACACTGATGAAAGCACAGGCTTATGATCAGATTATCCAGATAATGTTTCCAGATCTAGATTACATGTTAATTTAGGTGTAAACAGGGCCAAGGAGCAAAGCAACTTACTCCCAGTATGTTTGCTTCACCTATGTCATTGTAGCCTTGTTACACGTCCTTTTTATGTTTCTCAGATGAGTCACTTTGCTCATTGATCAAAATTGAAACAATGCAAACTATGAATAACTACGGTGAGAGGATGGCCTCACTACATTTCTTCAGAAGTATGGGAAACTTTTACTCGACAGGATGCTTTTGGGCTCTGCTCATTGGATTGCATGGCTTGTTTAGATATCACACAATGTTGTTGCATTGCGTAAAACGCAGTGTATTTGCATTTAATAGAAGTTGAGATTACTTGCTGCGTCTGTCTATCAGAGCCCTGGCGCGCAGGCTTATGGGCACTTGAAAGGGAAGTTCTGGCTTTTATTCCTGTGATTGGAAATCCAGGCTCTCCCAACCACTTGTTTTAAGAGAATGGACTACGACAAAGGTAGACACCTCTTTTTTGTGTCACCATTTCACATTTGATGCAGCTACAAGAGTGCTCCATTCTACAACAGGGGTTTCAGTGATACAGAAGCTGCTTGCTGGGTCTTAGGCCAAATCATTCCAGCCTCTGAGGTTTACAGCCTATAGTCGTTAATTTAACTGGTAATGTAGTCTTGTGTTTTCTGGACAGATTGTTTATTGGTATGGGCAGGTCCTAATGGGCCATTTCTACTGCACACATTGTTAGAAAAGATATTGTCAAAGATTTTTAAGTCCAGGGAATTCTTTAAACCGCAAAACAGCAAAATATTTAACCCATCCAGAAGGTTAGAATTATATCTCTTACTCTAATTTGTGTTCATAATTTAGGCAATTTTATCATCACCACAATCGATTGTGTGAATACTGGGTCACAAAAAGGGAAGGTGCTTATTGTTTGTGTTTCTATTTGCTTTTGCTGGCAAACAGTGCACAGATTTCAGATTGCAGCTCAGCCAAAAGTCCTTGTTCAATGTGGTCAATGGATGTACACCAGGTTGAGCTGCAGCCTGCTCTGTGGGTGTGTCTACCACTTTGACCTCTGTCTTCATGGTGGTGACAGTGAACCGCCTGGAATGTGCCCACCACCACTCCTGCAGAGCAGCAAACTGAAAGTTCCTATTCTCCCCCACCACTCACATTCTTCACAACTGTACTTTAAAACCATGTTGTGCATGTACAGTGTAATGGTATCGCGTCAAACAAAAGAGGGATACCTGCTGTGATTATTATGTTGAGTGACTGTCAGTATTAGTCACACATAGTTGCTGTAAACACGGCTTATAGTGGAATAGCCAGCTGGTTACTTTTTGACATACTGACTGAGACAGTGACCAAAATCTTGGTCTGTTATAGGCAGAAAAGGCTGAGGAGAAGGTCAAGATTTTATAATGCTGCATGTTTGCCAAGACATTGTTACCTGCACACAACTGGTGTATTTCTTTGGGCAGTCACTTTATGATAATTTTTATACATCAGTGATAAACATAGCTATTATTTCTATTGTGATTGTACATGATGCACTAATAACTAAGCAGCCCCTCAGGAATTTCTTTAACATTTGTTAAAAATGTCTTTTATTGTTTGTAGGTCTTACTGTCAGTATAATACATTTGTAATTAACCAGGGTTAATTTATGTGTTTCTGTGACATTACGGCTGCCTCACTTCTGATGTTTGTCATAATTTATTACAGAATGACTAGTTAAAGATTGAGCTAGACTGTGAGCTGATTGGTTGGTTAAACTGGTTGGTTGTTGCAGCTGTTCTAATTGCAGGTGTTTGCTGTTGCTACAAAGCCAACATTAGCATTAACAGCCCACCAGTTGAGAAGAAACATTGTGACTTAAGCGTAAGTGGTGGAAAGCAATTCTAACCTCTTGGATGTAGCTCTGCTGTTAATACTAATGTTGGCTATGTAGCAATAGCAAAAACTTGGTTGGTTAATTGCAGAGTGATTCTGATAATTTATTATATCAATGAGTTTAAGTTTGTAATCAGGGTGTAAACGAGTCTGAAACTGAGACAAAAATAGTCATATAAACATCCATATGAAAAGATTGAACTGTAATACACCCCACACCCCCACCTCCCACCCTCCCAACCAACGACCACCATTTCAAACCGAACCATTGATTTTTAGAATTGTTACACTCCTAGTTTGTAAATATCCTATATATTAGTAATTCAGGCTGTTATTTTATTTTCCAGGCCCAATGCAAATTCAGTTATTTTTGCTAACTTGTGTTTTTGCGTCCAGGGTGGGGAGAGTGCAGTGAAAACCCACCACTTGGAGTACATTGAAGGAGGGATCCTTGACATGGACGACCTGCTGAGTGATCTAGTGGAAGACAGAGACAAGAGGAGGTGGGGGACTTGTGTATGTGTAATGTGCTGTGTTTTGTTGTTATTTTCTTTGATTCAGCTTAATTTATCTAGGCTCACACAGTTCTGTCCTTAACATGAAGGCATGTTGACATACTGTACAGGGAATCCATCTTTCTTAGCCGTGCTTGGAGTCTGGTAGGGGATTTGTTTTGACTGCCTACTAAAGTCTCCAGCCTGGCAGGATGACAGGGTGTCCAATAAACAAGGTATTTGTAAATCCAAACCTTGGTTAGCTTGTCACTGGTTGTTAGGAGTTTAAACCAACTGAATGTGACAAAATGAGGTTTTTCCGCTATGGTTCTGACCAAAGAAAATAAAGTCTGATTGCATTTTAATTCGCTCCATACATGCACGGAAAGGAAGTCAACTTATTTCCTCCCCTCCTCTCCTCTTCCCAAACCTCCCTCCCTCCCTCCGGTACCTCAGGAAGCAAAGCAGCAGGAGCGGTGACGGCGCTGTGTGATTTAGCTGTCATGTTCATTTGTACTGAGACAGATAAAAAGGACACCACTTCAGATCTAAAACAAATCAGCCATGTGCAGAGGGAAGTTCTCCAAAACAGCAGTGATGTAACTTCGCAGGAGATGGATTGGGAGTTGAAGTTTTTTTTTTTTTGCATTTCATACACACACACACACACACACACACACACACATGCATACAGACGGCCCAATTTCTATAAAGAACAAATTTCATTCCTCTTGCTAATTTCCCATAATGCATTCCTAAGATGTGCTAATAAACGGCCCCGAAATCCATATTCATAAGCCCCTGGCCCAGACGAATGATGAATTACCAACACTTAGTCAGCAAGAAGGCCAAATGAAATGGAAATGGAATATTCAGCCGACCCTGCGCCATGCAATAACAATCGGTGTTTTAAGCTGCATGAACAATAGAGTGTGTGTGCGTGTGCGTGCAGCATCACGATGACTGCAAGTTTGGCAAAATACTCTTTGTGGAAAAGGGGGACAGAACTAAATAATAGATGTGTAAACTCAGTGGGAATCTTCAACGGCAGGGGGAAAAAATGTTTTTGCAATCACAGAGAACAGAGGCCTCATTTTCCCGGATGATGGATTTATAATCATAAGATCTGCATCTTATTTGTGCATAAGTGGGTGAGTCATAGATTTTAATGACTCATTTTTCCAAACCTAAACCTGCTTTCTCTCAGCCTCCTCAAAGTGATGATGAAGTGTCACAGATCAAATCCAACTCTGGCATTTGATCAGATTCTTTTCACTAAGAAGTTAACCTGACGTCGGCTCTCTTCTCCAAACCGCGGTGACTTTTTTTTTTTTTGGTGATTACGGGCTCTGCTGAGCAAACGCTTCACTCGAACCCGTGCCGTGCAGGAACTGTCCTATTTACCTTTGTTTCTTTACTCTCGCCGCTTTCACCCAATTCTCCAAACGCCCTCGCTGCTTTCATCTCGCTTCTCATTTTATTCTTTTGTTTTTGCAGCTGATGAAAAGATAGCAGACGGAATAGGACGAGAGCACATGATCTTCATAACGTGCCAGTCATCCGACTTATCTCCGGGCTTCCAAACAGTGTCGGCTCTCATAGATTAATGAGCTGTGCCTGGCATTCTTGATTAGTATGACTTCCTTTTGTTTGTCTACGTTTTTATTACCTCGCCGCAGCCGACAGATTCTATCTTTAATGCTTTTCTTTTTGTTCTGTTATTGTGGCTGATGCTGTTTCACCATCAATCATACTGGAGTGGTCCCATTGTGAGGGCCCTCCACCGCACAGCATGGGCCCTGTGTTAGCCACGGATGCTAATGAGAGATAATGGCTAGCTATTTGTACGCCTAGTGGTTAGCTTAGCCGCGAGTCCAGACCTCTTTATCTGGGCTAGTCCCTGACTATTATTCAACACACACACACACAGTAATACGCACACACCTCTGCTGTCCCCGCCGCCTGCGCCAAACCACAGGAAAGCAAGTTGCGTAGCATGTTAGCATTAGCGTGCACGGAAGTGGCGCCACTGGTGGTTGATGAGGGCGGAGATGAGGGGGCGGCTGTGATTTGATTACAGTTCTGCCCCCCGCATCTGTGACATGTGCGCACACACACACACACCAACATGCAAACACGCTCCGTTCATTAGCCCCCCATCTCGAGACACCGGCCACCAGCCTCCTCATGAATATTAATACCAATCTGATGAATGTGCAGAAGGCCATGGGGTTTTGGCTTAGGTGTGACCATGTATACACAGTGCACACTCACAGACAAAGGACCGCAGTATAAAGAGACCTCTGCAGGTCATGGTTCAGTCAATCATACTCTATGAAGCTTCCCTCTTCTTTGACCCTTTCCACTGGGTTTCTTACATGTGCATGTGTGCCCTGCAGCTCTCAGATGACAGTTGGAGGCATGGCAGTTGGAGTCATTGACCTGTCAGATACCCCACTACTTTGTTAATGGTGAAGAGAAGTGGGCAGACACAAAAGCCTTTCGATCTCTCCCTCTTTTGTCACACTGCGCCGGTCAAATCACTGCACTTTAGAGAGTAGTTAACCTGCTTTATCCTCTTTATCCTCCATCAGTCCATGTCTGTCTTTTTCAGTCATGTAGTTGTTCATTCACACATGTGGTGCGATGAAGTATCTCGATTTGTCAGGTATTGATTCAGCCAAAAACAGACGTTTCTATCTGTTGTTTTTTCTTTCCCCTCTAGGGCTGTTGAATTTGGTATTTGGTAGCAATACCACTGAAATTTTACAACTCTCAATTCCACACACACACAGGCCTCTTTGTAGTCAGTGTGCAAGCAGTAGATTCACTTAACTAACATGGTGAGCAATAGTGTGAAAATATTCATTAAAAAAAGTCATATTTTGACAGCCTGAAAAGTAATGCTGTAGGCCAGCTATCTCACTTTATGAACCACCACTATGTTAGCCTAAATGAGCTAACACTAGCCTTTGTTAACCGTGTGTGTGCCACATTGGTACAAAATATGACAACATGTCTTGTCTTTTAGGTGGTTAGGTAAGTTTGAAGTGCTTCCTCCTTTCATTTGAAGTGCTCTGTGACAGTATACTGCCATTTGGTTTTCTGTAACTTGTCCCTGATGATTCATCTCAAACGCAGCAACTCTTGTGTTTTTTCTACAAGTTGCCTCGCACCTGTTGCTCCTCCTGCACTTGCCACCACCATTTCATGTGTTGATATTTTTACTGTGTCTGCCTTCCTTTTTCTTCTTCCTTTTGTGTTTGATGTCGGACGATAACACTTTTAGGGTTATCATGCTGCCTTGTCAGTCTCGGAAAAATGACCTACATCTCCAGTACCTATGACATCTGTGGCACTGTAGAAAAACAAGCACTGAACACCTTTCCTTTCCTTTCCTTTCTTTTCCTCTTAAGTTCCCCATCTCGCCCCCGCTGCTCCATCTCCTCCCTCTCCTCCCTCTCCCTCTTTTCAAAAGCAGTTATTAACAGATGTAGTGCTTTACCTCTACACATTCGCCCATTTACCGCTGCCGGAGCTGTCATTTTCTCCCATTCACAGTCCTTTGGGATGCTGCATTAGCCGCGGCCATTACTCCCATACGTCTCCACGGTACACAGGAGCTGTCTGGCAGGCTGTCCAATGCCTGCATGCCCTTAGCATACAAGCTATACACCAGGTTCCTGTTAGTGAGCCCTCCCATATATACACACACACATATACACATGTATAATACGAGAGCTGAGGTTTTGGAGCAATGTTACGTTGTCCAAAATGATGCTAGGTGCCACAAAAACAAAACTCCATATAGATCCTGCTTGATTATACATCTCTTATCATTCCTGTCCTTCACCCACACGCAGCTGAAATTTGAATGTTTAACATGTGTGAATGTCCTCTCTTGTCATGCCGATCGCCTCCAGAATGGGAATTAAACTCAGGGAGCATAACATCTCCTCATAAGTGGACTGTCACTCCTCATTCCATGTGCACGAACACACATACACATTACCCAACACGGACCTTGTTTTCCAGGGGAAAAACACATAAAAACTCAACCTTCCATCCAGTGCAGCCAATGAGAAATCTAATTTCATGGGAAATTTAATAAAAAAAAAAAAAAACTGGAAATGATTTCCTTCATCTCTCTTTAATTAGCCCTTTTTAATCACTACGCCTGCAAGGCCCCCATGAACCTCCTGTGCAGTCTCTGGTTGCCTGAATGTAAATGGTAAGGGTGCAACATCCCAGCTGATCTCGCTCCAAAATGTCAACTGCTTGATTACGAGGCCATCTCCCATCATCCATCTCTCCTGCTTGCATGTCACAGCGGAGGATGCTATGCTAGAAAAATGAATCTGTCACCTGGAAATGTTATGATATTTAAAGTAGGTCTGTGGTCATGGGCATCTTTTATATATTTTAAAGAGAAACTGACACTTCTTTGAATAATGATCCTATTTAAGTGGGGGACATGTAAGGAATCATTCACACACTTCAGTTTGCAGATTAAAGAGATATGCATGAAGGTCTTGTGTTTCTAAGATATATAATCAGTCATGAAAAAAGTTATGATGTCCACTCAAGAGTGTAGCTGCAAAGTTTTTACATGATGCCATACTTATGATCTACATACATCTGTTATTGCTAAAGCTAATTGATTCACCTGGAAAGTTTTGATAAAATTAGTATGTCAGGTTTAGCCTGACCAAGGCTAAATTTCTGAGGTTGACACCAATATCAATATTTGAAAGTTTGAAAAATATGATAGATTGTTTAGAGATGCCATTTTGAAATGACCTCAAACATATATTCTGTATTTCTGTGCAATACTTTCTCTCTTGCTTACATATATGTCGATCTGTATCAGTGTATTCATCAGTCAGGTCGGATCATTTAATTTAGTGCAGCCAATAAAAGTAATCATGTAGTCTAGAGGCCCCAGGCAACAATATTTCGATGAAGGTATAATGGTTTTGTTTGTATCTCTCGCTCTCTTTACACACATGAAAATGTATGGTACACTCATGAGCTCCTTTCGACTCCAGAGTGTGTTAATTCAAATGTTTATTGTAAAAGAAAAGGCAGGTAAGGAGAAAACAACTAATCTCCATACTGTTTGACCATGTGACAGTGTGTCTGTATCAAAAAAACAAAAGCTGTTATAAACTTATTTTTGAAAGTGTCTTGTGGAAAAACATATTCTCTCAAGCTAAGGTATTAAGAAAAGTTAAATTGGCACTAGCAATGAAAAATATCAAACTTAAGAAACTACCAGTGGCTGATGTAAACAATGAGGTTTCAGATAATTGGTTTCAGAAATGGTTTGTAATAAAGGAAATGCATTTAACATTTAATTTGTTCAAGCTCAAAGATGAAAACAATACAACAAGCAGAAACTTTAAGTTGGAAGAGCCTTTTGTAAGCCTGCATCATCTCAACACAAATTGATATCAGTCATGTATGCTTAACAGTCATAAGCTTCAGATCTCAAAACTCACAATGAAGTGAAATAATGCTGTTGTAAATTTATTTCCACCAGTTCCAGGAGAACTCTGCTCTAAGTTATGTCGGATGACTTGCCGGAAGTCATTTATTAGATGTCAGATGTCAGCCCCTCTGACAGGCGACAATAAGGCATTACTTAAAACGTGCTAACCCCGCCAGAGAATAAGTTTAGTGAATGGGATGTGATTGCGAGGCACCGACGTGCTGATTAGCCTTTGACGCTCCGTGACACCTCGCTCCCTCACCTCCATTCCCCTCATTCAGCGTTGCGGCGAGCAGTGTTTGATTGGCATCTGAATAGTCACATAACTCTGCACGCTGTCTGAATGGCCAGTGATGAGCGGGAGCATGAGGTTCAAGTACGTTGATTAGAAAATGTCATGCATGCCAGCCTAATCATAATCTATACCCTCTTCACATTCTAATCATGATCCATACATGCTTACCTGTGAAGATGGAGTGTTTTCAACACCATGTCTGTCTCACACATTTGAATATTGATTAGAAGCCTTGCATTGATTCTTAACATAACCAGGATATAAAGTAAATCAGCTGTAGTTCACCTGTAGCTACTCATCATGTCCCCTCTTTTGTGTGCTTAATTGATTTTAGTCTTCCCTTTTTTTTCTACAAAAACATTTATTTCGTAAGGTCGCCATCACTGCTGAAGCCCGGAGGCTCCAGACATGTTGAGCATTGTAGATTTGATTGTCTGAAACTAAATTGCATAATGGAAAATTGGTATTTTAAATGTTCAGTGTGAAGGTTCTGTTTTTCAGTCTTGGCTCCAGTATTCTCTTGATTTGAAATCATATTTCGAAAATGTTGTTTGTCCATTTTGCAAGAGTGCTGTTTCAAAATTATACAATAAGCTCTATGTGGATTTGAGTCCCATGAATCAGACATGGACTCTGTACCTGATGAAGGTCATGCACACCAAAAAGTCACAAATAAGTGTAGCAGACAGGTTGAGTTTTTCACTTTGTTTGTGTTATGCTGCCCTCTGATATAACTCATTTATGTCTTGTAACATGAAGTTTAAAGGATAGCTCAGGTAAATCTTTGGAACTGGTGCAATATTGAGGAAAGATGGTGTACCCAGCAACCACAACCAGTATTTGTCCGTGTCAAAGAGCATCCACTAAACTGCTTGTTTTTGCCACTGACAGGCTTAGATTGTTTTTATAAGTGTGTGACAACATTATGGATAGGATTTCTACAGAGATAGACCTTTTTATTAAAGAGTAAGATCCTTTTGTTTAACCAGAAACATCACTATATATCACTACCAGAATCCACTGACGTTAAAGGAACCACACAACAACACAAACAAACTAACAGATCCAGGCAGCCGTTGCCCAGCAGCTCCCCATGTTCTGCTTGGTAAAATTACTGTTTTTGTCAAAGGAGTCTGGTAGTGTTCTTGCTCAATACTGCACTGCACTGTCCCTATCAATCATTTACACCCAAAAAGTTGTCCTATAAGACTTGGGGCCTAGCTGTGACTTACAAAACAGTGACTTTCACAGGCAGGTCAAGATAATGTATGTACACTTTTTCAGTGCTTTGATAGGATATGTCTAGTATTCATAAATAGTGTAAGTTTACAAAGATAGGATTTGTTACAGAGCTATTGTATTGGTGTTGCCACGTCCGCACCCTGTATTTATTATTCATCCCTCAATGACACATTAATATATTCAAATCTTCAGTAAACATACAGTATATTGAATAAAGTTAGATTATCTCAGTGTCAGGCTGTTACCTGCAGATCAGATCAGATCAGACCGGAGCGGCTGAATGTTTTGCCCGGCGGGATTCGGTCACTTGAGCTGATTTGATCATATCTCATCAGTCCCGACCTTGATTCAACCCCCCCCCCCCCCACCCCACCCCTTTCAATCTGAGCATCACAACAGCTCTTCATCTGATTATATTCAATTAACAATACCCCCTACACACACTCACACACACACATTCACCAGAGCCTGTTTGATTGTAATTACGATGAGAGAACTCGAGGAAGGCTTAAGGAGAGCTAATTCTTGCCGTGCCTGTCTTTTCATTTAGCTGCATGCATGTTGAGTTTTCTCATAAAGTTGCACTTTGGAATTTTAATTCCTTTAGATGATCCATTGCTCTACCTTTTGACTTTGAATGATGGCACCTCTCCAAAGTGATTTATCAGTTCACTGAAGCAAAAGAGCGGGATTCAGTTAGGATAAGGCCTGTATCTGTTTTCTTTGCGTAGGTGTGTGTAACTTATAGAGGCGAGGTTAGGTCATCACACCCTCAGATTGTGTCCTTTGGTGCCTCTCCTTCTGTTAATCACACCGACTCTGTGTTGCCCTCTGTGTCACCATCACACCACCCATTAGCTCCTAATGGAGCGAGACAGTCGGCTGTAACCTGACCCGCCTGCGCCTGCTGCTCTGGCAGGAGTTACCTGGGGGGCAGGAGGGAGTGACCATGCAGAGGCCAGAGGGCACTATGCTACATGGACTCACTTTTCTCATGACACGTGTGCATAATCAGTGTGGTAGGTGAAGACGAGACATGAGGATGTGGCGGAGGTGTTCTTTGTCATGGTCTGTGTGTCAAATTATGTGTGTAATCCAGTGCAGCAGCTACATGACTTGAAACATGAATTTCTGCATGAAAAGTAGTCGCATTCAGATTCAGTCACATGTATTGTTGTGAAGCTTCAGCTTGTGTTGTGTTTGTTGTCAGTATTAGCTTTATCAGTTAACAGTGATTTTGGCAGAGCAGCCTGCAGAGGAGCTAATCACATCCAGCTAATGATCTATTATAGATCAACTTGTTTACAGCAAATCTACTCTCTGACCTAACCAGCCTCACGCCATCTGTTTTCCTAGATGACATTGCCCCAGACTAGAGTATATGTGTGTGTGTTGTCTCGAGGGTGTGTGAAAGTGTGAGGTGTCTGCTCACAGAGTCTCCACTCACTCCAACTGCTAATAACTCAAATCAGCAGAAAGTCACACTCTCGGACGTGTGTGTGCACACGCGCATGTTAGTGTGTAGCAGTGTGTCCTCTCACAGCAACAAGAGGATAAATGCTTGTAATACTGAATCCAGCTCATTTAGGTTAAATATTTAATGATATCTGGTGCAATTACACAGCTGAAACCGCATCTGTGTCCATCGTGTTGCACGCATGCATGCAAACACACACATTATTATTGTTATTATTCTTTTTTTTTCTGCCTCTCACCCCCATCACCTAAATGATTGGCTTAATGAATGGTGCTCAGTGGATGGTAATGTGTCTGAATAGGCCACTCGAATTATTAGCCAGCCTACATCTGATAATGGGAGGGACAAATGGAAAGGAGGAGTGGCTGTTTCACACGCACATGTAGAGTTTTAGATTTGAAATGAATCTGCTTTAAAAGGAAAATGATTGATAGTACTTTTTAAAATACAAGTAACAAGTTAACTACCAGAAAGCATCTTTTAAAAAGAGAAATGGTTCAGTATACATATATGAGATATCAGTTTTCAGTTTAATGTTACAGAAAGGTAGTGGGAGTTCCAGCCCTCCAACATTCATATATATATGGATGGATGGTGCTGTCAGGTGGTGTTTTGTTCTTGTGGGTCTTGCAGACGTGTAATGCAGTACAAATCCCCTCCAGGCTTTGATGTTGAGTCAATAACTATATAATAAGGCGTGTTGGTGGGAACACGTATGTTGATGGGTGTAAAAAAAAAAAAAAACTGCAGGTGAGGCTTTTTTTTCCCCTCCAAAACACCTTCAGGCTGTGAGTGATGCTGGCTCTCCATGGCAACAGCAAGTACTGAACGTCAGTAATGCATAGTTCATATATATATATATATATATATATGCTGTATATCAGCAAGCTCTTCTGTGAGGGAAACTATAATGTTTAGCCCTAAAGAAGCAATCTGAGCTGAGGAATAGCACTTTCAGGGCATGCAAGCACTATGACCCAGAAATGGAAAATCACAGAAAAGAATTTACATCACGGCCACAGTGGAAAACCAATTACATTATTAATAATTTATTGAATAATAATAATGAAAAAGACAGATTTTCCCTTTAAACCATGCTAAACATCACCGTAAAGCTATGCCCACACAAAGAGGAGGGCGAAAAGGCAGAAAGAAAGAGGTGACATATAGTATGAAAGCCTAATGTTAAAGAGAGGGCAGATGGAGGGAAATGGAGGAGGTGGAGGAGGAGGTGGAGGGAGGGGCAGCCTGTGGAGGAGAGAGCCACAGGTGAGAGGGCGGCAGCCTCGCAGCTCTGAGTTAATCACTCCTTCTATTTCTCTGTCAGATCCCGGGAGGAAGCAGGGAGGGAGGAGAGGAGGGGGAGGAGGAGGGGGAGGGAGGGATGTTGGAGGGAGCAGCTGGCCCTGTGACGGCCACCGGGAAAAGAAAGCTGATTATTAGACTCTGGCTCTGACTGTTGGAAAACGTGTGATTTCTCTCTGTGTTTGTGTGAATATGGGAATGTGTGTTTGTGCGTATTTATGCACATTTATGAAAAAGAGGTTATGACTTTCTGTGCGCCAAAGGAGTTCACGTCCCTCTGCGTGTTTGCAAGCGAAAGAGTGAGTGTGTACTCTGAGCGTGTGTGTATCAGTGTGTCATGTCCACAGATGCGGAACAGGACCAGTGTAACCACCACCGATGTGTTTGCACTGCAGGAATGATGAACGAGCTGGTTTGATATTTGTGTTGCCGGCCTGAGAAATACGAGGCCTGGAGCTCTCCTGTCACCCACATCCCTCCTTCTCCTCATCCCTCCTCTCTCTCAGGCCTCTCGGGCATGTGTGATTTATGAAGAGTTTACCCTCTCCCTTTATGAGTGTGCATAAATAATAATGTGGCCCGTCACTGAGCATAGCCAGCACCGCAATACCTCAGCTGGTGGCTCGCTTTGTGTATGTATGTGTGTGTGTTAATGGGTGTGTGTACTCTCAGCAGGCGCATATGTGCTCCATCACTGTGGCTGATGCGACAGATGTGTGTGTGTGTGGACACAGTGAGAGAGAGAGGGAGAATGATAACTCAAACCTTTTACCTTTTTGGTAAATACAGGTCTAAAAATGTTTCTTTTCTCCACAACCTTTGTCCACGTTTTTTCTTTGCCTATGTGTGTCAGTGTGTGGTCTGTTGGTGTAGGTAGACTATGGTTCAATGTTATCCTTGTAATATTTAACTCTTTTCCTGGGAAAACTGAGCTTTATCCCTGTTGCCCGACTAGTTAGTGCTGATTCAATCTTACATCCGAGATGTGATCAAAAAATTCTGAGACTGTTCCTGTTGCAAACTAACGGTTTGAGCAACAACTTTTTAAAGTCAATATTCCGTATTATGTGGCACAATCAACTTTGGGACCTGTGTTACACGTGTTTTTGCAATCGTTTGCAGGTGCACATTTAGGATTTCACCCTCCACCTGATGCATGTTGCTCTGCATTCTAATATGTGAATGGAGGTCTGAGTGTCTCATTGAGCCACTTTTACCTGGCTGGATTTGCTCTCCACTTCATTCACACTTATTTTACAAAATGTTTTGCCTCACAGCTGAACTCTAAGTCACCATTTTAGAAAGTAAGTTTAGTAGTAATTAATGTAACTAGAAGAACTTATGTGTGTTGTTACAACAGTTGCATGGAAGCATTGATGAAGTTTGGAGACGATGTCAGCTGTATGTTTCACTGCGTACAATAATCTTCAGCGTGTATTAACTGTATTAAAGTCTTGTGTTTTACAAACAGAGATTTTGGTAAGGATTTCCAGGAAGTACCAGGATCAAAATTTTTGGCATGAGACCATAATGTTGCTTTTATATTCCCAATGATTCTGATCTCATCCTGGTCCTGATGTAAATCCTGATATAATGAGGATTTGCCACTGCAAAGCTTGTGTTAATATGTGACACGGTAGTAAAGGCTTGGTCACTAAAATCGAGTTAGGTTTGACCCAGCTGGAAATTACTGTATAACCTGCGTTATTTCTTCTCCTGGTGGATTCCTTATCTATCTTATGATTTAATATGGTGTCCTATTGTACTTTGTATAATATCTGGAGAGATCCTGTTGTGTCAGGAAGGAGATTCAAAATGAAACAAGGTTGGACAATGATGTGCTTTTTTAAATTCAAGATTCCTCTGCTATGCTATTTTTACATTTTAGTAGCATGAGATCTGGGTCATCATTTACTAAATTTGCATGATGTAAATGCTTAGACTGCTGCACCAACAGAAAGAGGAATTTACTTTAGTGTGCCTCTATTTAGATCAGTCTGTCAGAAGCATCAAAGAGACGTTATGTTCAATGTGGAAGTACTAGCTGCTATTTGGAACTACTGGCATCTCTTCAAACAGAAAGAAAGAAAGATTTAGAGGTTCAAGTAGCGATGTCTCAGTATATGATTAATTATTTTTTAGGAGTCCCTTACCACCAGCAGACAAGTTGGAGTGTGCATCTGTTTGTGTGCTTCAGTTCATGAGTGGGAGACAGTGTGTGCCTCTCATCGCCCTCCTTTGTGTCTTTGTGGTTGCTTCTCTAATCTTATACACTGCCTGTGTGTGCAATCATTTGAGTGTGTTTGTGTGTGCAGGCCCAGAGCCAGGTGTGTGTGTTCCTGAGAGGTAATCCCCCACATCTGGTAGTGTGCTGTATAGATTCAGGCTGGAATAGAAGTAGGATTAGCCCTGCTCTCACCGGTAATACAACCAATTTTCTACTAGTTTAAATAACACAGGCCAAACATTCCTCTGATGGCTCCTGTGGTGCCCTGAAAATGTGTGTATTTGTGTTTGTGTAGGCTGAGTGTATACAGTATGTGCTCTTGAACATGGATTAGTTTTTGGTAAATGCCTTGTGCATGTGGATGTATTTTTGTGTTGAATGTTTGCATGCAGTCTTGTTTGTAGTATGTGCATAGTGAGTAGGTGTTTCCCTGTGAATTGTTAGGCATCTATTATTATTATATATATATAACATATAAACAATGTTATATCACATCGAGGCCTTTCCAAGCAGCCCCAGTTATCTTAACTGTCAATGGCAAGTGTCTTTCTCAAAATCTATCTTTTGTCTGTGATATTTGTAAGTTTTTGCTGTGGCTACATATAGCAACAGCTGTTTACTTACTAAGAGCTTCAGCCATTGCTGCATTTAGAGAAGAGGTTAGAATACACTCTCTGTACAGCGCTAGTTCATCATCATCGCAAAGTGGTATTATGGGATGGGGCTAGCTGGTTAGCATTCTACTTAAGTAAAAGAAAGGAAGTGATAGAAATAGAACCAAAACAAGAGTTAACATTGGCATTGTTTTTCACTGCTTTTCCTCTACAGTGATAAGTAAACAGCTGTCCATCATAATGTTGGCTATGTGGCGATAGAAAAAACGTGCTTACAGCACCTTTAAACAATGAATAAACCAAGTGGAAGTGATGGTAAGTTCTGCACTGACAGCTTCCTCCTGCACTTGACATTAGAGAGACATTTAAGGGCCACAAAAGTTGTGACATTAATGCCTATATAAGAGCTTACTTTGGGGAATATAACCACGTTTGACCCCTATGTTTTAATTTATAAACTCTATCATCTCTAATCCTTGTAGTATTTCTCCTGGTATGAAATGAATATGCCACATGGATAATATGCAGTAATGTATGTTTCTCACATTATCCAACCTGCAGCTGCAACCTCAGTATCACTGCTCTTCTACTGAAGAGTATCACTAATTACAATTACCTGCTAGTCGATTTAAAAGGGCAAAAAAACTGTCTACGCCTTGTTTCAGATTGATTGCCATTGCTCACATGATGCCATGGATATCAAGAGCCAAATTTCTGCTCAGTCAGGGTGAGATACTTTACCTCACCCCTCTGTACCTGTGCACTGTCAATATTCATCACGCTTTACAGCCGTGGAGAAACTCATTCTCTACACATCACGTCTCGCTCTTTGTTGAGCAGCATCTAATTCACACATGGAGGGGGAATTTCTGCGAACGCTCGACTTTCAAGAATCTTCACACCTCAGCCGCGTGAGATTCAGAGAATGGAAAAACAACACCAGATACACAAATGCACAGTTAGGAGCCATATGGAGAAAGAATTTGCTTTTGTGCACAGTTTCCGTCAGTTGACCGTAAACTACAGTTTGAATCCTTTCAGCTATGGTGCGATCACAAATGTATACACCAAGTCAGATTGTCAGGTAGTGCAGGCTTTCATTTTCTGCAGTCAAGTCAAGACACTGCGAGTAGGAGGTTTATTCTCTGTGATTCACATTTTAGCAGTTGAAAAAGCAGATGTCTAAAGTAGTCTTTGTAAACCTGTACTTTACTGAAGAAAGTGTGTGAGTCAGAAGCTCTCTCTCCCTGCATGTGTGTACTGTATATATGATGTGTGTGTGTGAGAGAGAGATGATTGGGTTACCATACTACTGTCAGGATGCCGTGCGCTCCTTCTGAATTATGCATTTCTCGTTCAAAGAAAGAATGAAGAATAGAATGAGAGGGAGAAAACGGAGAAGAGGGGGGCAGTCGTAAGATAAATGACAACAGCACAAAAGCAGAGCATCTCAATAGACTGGTACCACACACACACATGCACGCACACACACACAGACACACACAGCAGTGGTAGACAGGGAAGAGAGAGGAGAAGAAAAATGGGTTGATTAGTACCAACGGATGAAATAGGGAAGTGTGTATGTTTGTTTGTGAGGTTGTATGTGTATGTGTGTGTGTGTGTGTGTTTGTGATGCTTATGTAAAGCTAGAGGTTTGAGTGAGCCCTAAAAAGGTAGTGTTTGGACCAAAGCAAGGTGGCACTGTTCATCCCTCTAACCGTAGTGTGTATGTTGATTGTTCCACAGTTGTATGTTTTTGTGAAAGTAAATAATGCCTTTATACAGTATGTGAACACAAGTGATTGCATGTATTTATGTGTGTATCTGTGTGTGCGTGTGTGTATGCCCATGTTAACAACTACTGCCCCCACCCCCTTGTGTGTTCCGTACAGGACGTGCCGCATTTGACTAATTAATTCTTCGCAAGTACATCAATTATTAAAAACACTCAACTGTTCCATCTGTGACTTGCACCATGTAAACACCATATACTGTTTACAGCAGCTGGGATAATTTCATATCCTGAATATTAAAAATTCAAAAGTGGTAACCATGATGATTTTAAACTCTGTGTCTGATTGACTGACACAGCCTGTGTGTAGCAGTAATCATAATAATGTGTATTGATCAACAGTAAAGAAATCCTGTTTTTTCTGGCCTCTTGTAACAGGGTTAGGTCAAAGGTCAAGCTTAGATACAGCACAGTCAGTGTAATGCACAAGGTCACTTTATCAGGGAGGAGGGTTGCTGTTGTTGAACTATGCCTTTAAAGCACCCTGTTGAATGAAAAGAGCTTACTTAATAATCCTTGAATGTCTTGCTTAGCAGTGACAGTGATATTGTGTTTCTAGTGCAGTTTGACATCACATCATGAAACACTTCAGTACTGTTGAAAAGCAGCTGCAATCACTTGTGATGTTGAGGGTCCATTTTGTTGTGTATTTTGCCTGATTTCGACAGACCCTTTAACATGCCATACCAGGGTAAGCACAGTGAGCCAGCATTCACATTACCAAGAGCCTGAGACTAGCTTAACCAAATAGAATGCAGTTGTTTTTAATGTTATTAGCTCATAAAAACATACTTCATAGCGCTACCAGTGGTCAAAAACTCAGCAGGGTACTTACGTTGGCTATGTTTCATTTAGCTTTACCAGTTCCAGTCCAGGGCTGCTATCATGCTAGCTCACTGGCATACCTTACTGGGACACTTTAAAGGAACAGAGCCTTCATTAATGTCACTGATACTACACCTGTGCTGTATCTTCTATCACAAGTCAAACCATGAAAACAGTTGAGCTAATCTCCATCAGCTAATCCTTCAATAATATATGTTGGTTGTTTTTTTCAGAGGACATTATTCTACTCCTGGAGGCAGAGACAAGTCAATTTTATTTTACTATCCTAACTGTCATTATCCTCCCAGCTTGCATGCACTGACTGCATTAAGTTTATTCCTGTCCTCAAATAATTGTTGAAATGCATTCTTGGAAATGTAGATTACTTCCATTTGAGTAAAGTCATTTAAATCTACTTTGGTGAAGTAGACAGTCGATTGATGTAAAGTGGTTAAAACAAAAAGGAAATCACAAGGCTTGATACAGTCTGAATAAGAGCACCAGGTTTTCAAAATAAAGCATAAAAATATGTTAAAATAATTTTGAATATGTGTGGGTAGGTGTATGCTTGCTTTTCTATGAAATTGAGTAAATTAAGTGTGTATTTGTCGTCAGAAATAAGACATATTGCAATTTGTTTCCTAGCAGTGGCAAGATTGGTAAATACACACGACACAGCGCTTATCTCTCTGCTTCCACGCATGGTATTGTATAATTTTCATGTATGTCAGATACTTGGCTCTGGTAACACCGACACACACACACAAATACACAGTCCTCCCAGATAGTCTGGTCACGTTGGATACACACGCCACGTCGTGATTTACAGACGATCGTAACATGACAATATAAAGGGTTCGGCTATTTGTATTTGGCCCGGGTATCAGTGCGTTTGTGCGCGTGCGAACGTTTGTGTGTGTCATGGAAATGAGACAAAGGGGTCACATTATTCAGCAGTCGTTGACATGCAGGTTCCCCAGGTCCACATTGGCATCCCCACGGCCACAGCAGGAAAAATAAGGCGATTTGTCTCCAAGAATACTAATCACAGTCACGAGGGACTGAGAGAAACCTGTGTGTTAAGAAAACACACTGTGAACTATTCAAGGTATTGTTTTTCATCCTGGGGCCTGGAGTCCTCCAGAAGAGCATGTTGGTGCTGTATTTGAAGGACTGAATTTCAAACCACTTGGGGTTTTTGAAAAGTAACCTTTTCCCAAGTTTCCTTTCCTGGTATTTTACAGTATCAGTGATTGTTATCTCTTCGGCAAGCTATGGCTGACTCCGAGAGGTCCGAAAACCTTTTGTAGTACGTTAAAGGTGCTATGTGTTTTTGGCTATTGCTACATGGCCAAAGTTAGCACAAGCTGCTTACTTATTTACCATCTGTTGACTGAGGCAGACTGACGCCACAGCGACTCAAGTGATTGTCTCTGAGTGATAAAGGATATTATGAGACAGGACAGGCTGGTGTTAGCTGGTTAGCATGCTGACTTTGGTGTGGAAGAGAAGAGAAATAGGAGCAAAAACAAGAGTTAAAACTGTGGATGCTTCACTGGGACATCTTTGTGGAGTAAGTTGAGGTTACTTGTATCTTCAGACTGGTATAAACACACAATGCTAATGTTACTATGTAGTATGTATGTGGCACATTTTAAACAAATTTCTTCCATAATCATGAGGAAAACTGCGCCAATATAAAAGGCAAAAAAATATGCTGTTTTGTTTTATATTCCCAATACTTTTTTGACATTACTGAAGCACAGAATGCCCCATCAACAAAATCCTTACATCCTTAGAACATTGCCACTCTCCTCTATCTGCTCGTATAAGCATCTGCTAGAAATTTTGGTCAATCTGACTGCTTTAAACTTGCATAAAACCTTTTGTTTCCCTAAAACATGTGCAGTAACACTGACATACCAAATGACAGAATGTGGCTGAGATGTGTAGTGACAGTTCCATTAGCAGAAAGCAGGGATAAACAAGATTATGTTAAAGCAATGCAGGCTGGTAGAATATTGTAATGAAGCTGTCAGGTTACCATAGGCAAAACCTATGTAAACATTACCTGTTTAACTGTTGTTACTGTTACTATATGGTGCTCATGTGCCAACAAAAGTGAGAGTTAAATAGATGCAGTGTGACTAGCAGCTGTGGGTAATAAGAGGTGTCACGTAGGCAACAATACATCCTCTCAGACATTAACCGATTTATCAACAAATCATGTAAACTGGGCTTACTGTGAAAATTAGGTTACTTTAATACTTTAATCAGACTATTACCTTAATCTGATTATTCACAATAATCTGGTTATAGTGTGCATGTAGTCACACTGAGTGGTGGAGGACGGGACAAGAAGTAATTCAGTAATCAGTCAGGCTTCAAAGTGTTTGTGTGTCAGGTGGGGCTGCTTGTTTGAACAGGGTGATTGGACTTCACACTGCCCCAGTGGGATGATTAGACCTGCATTGATCTGCTGCTACACTGACGCACACACACACACACTTCTAGGAAGAGAGTCCTTATCGCATCATCCCATGAGCAGCCTGAGCCTGAGCTGCTCTATCGATTGCCAGAGAAACAAGACCACCCTGGCCCGTGGCATGAACACATACACACACACTCTAAATTATAAATATAAATACACACAGAAGCAAAGTCAGTCTCTGTTGGTAATAAATGCACATACAGCACATATGCTTGCACATGCAAACTCAAAGTCAAACAAAGGCGCACATTCTGATAAATGTGACACACATACAGTACGTACACACACACAGTCGCACGCATTCAGCCAGAAACATGATGCATCCTTGTTTTCATCCTGCCCCGGCAGTGAACTAGCACTGCAGCATCATAGAACTTTCTCAGAACTGAAAACAAGAGGAAATTCTTAAAATAAACCACTGTGTTCTCAGACTTGCATAAGCAGCCTAGTTAGGCAGCGAGCCACAGATGGAGAGTCAGAGGCAGATAAACACAGAGCTGGCAAAGTTCACAAGGCCTCTCCAGGTCTCTCCAATTACACAAATCTCAAGGGAAAGATAAGTGAAGAGCATAACTTGGGTGTGTTTCAATGTGTTACCATTTGTTTTTCCTGGCATTGAAGTGGCCACTGAGATGAGTTTAGTGGGTGGGGTCTATTTAAAGTTGCAGGGTACCTTGTGGTTGTGGGTGCACAGTTGCGTTAAATTGGCTAACCTAAAATACTTCTCGAGTTTTAGTGCTTCCACCTCTTCTCCACCCTTTTGGCAGGAGACTGCATGTTTAAGTCAGAAAATGTCTGTGATCTTAAAATAAATGAAAACTCAGCTCAAATTTCACAGAGGGCATGAGTGATGTTCAGCTCCTGAGGGCTACAGATGCCACGCTGCTGTTTTAAGACTGACTTTTAGACCACGTCTCTCTCCATTCCACAGAAGGTTTTGATTTGATTTAAATCATCTGATCAAATGCAGGCATGTGGTTCAGGTCAGAAACAATTTGGTTGAATAGATTCAGTAACGTACTTTAAAGTAAGTGATTTCTTCACTGTAAATGTGTAATATTTCATTTTTAAGGATTCTGTCTGCAACAGAAGTGTTTCTAATTATTAGGTTTTCATAAGTGGGAACTCTGACCTTAAGGCTGCAAAGCCTCAGGACGCTTGTTTGATGAGAGATCATTTTATCCAAGGAAATCTCATGCTCATTTCTCGCTGTGTAAAAACTGGCACAAACAGGAGCAAACCCAGTGTTACATCTCATCACATTATTTAATGAACACTAATTAATGATTAATGAACACTAGCAATTAACAGTACTGTAATCATGGAGATACTGTTGTACATTACATGGGACCAGAGTTTTGATTAAAGGTGCTATATACAAGGTTTTGCTATCACTACACAGCTAACATTAGCATTAACAGCTGTTCACTTCACCAGCTAGCCCCAGCCTATCTTTTCTTATAATACCAGTTTGCGATAGTGAGTCATCACAGCAGCCATTCTAGCCTCAGTCCAACACGAGAGGATGAAGAAGTAGAGCTGCTCAGAGGGCATATTCTAACCTCTTGTCTCTTGCCTCTTGGTAGGTAAACGGATGTTAATGCCAATGGTGGCTATGTAGTGAAAATAAAAACTTCCATATAGCACCTTTAAAGTAGGCTAAAATTGTTGAGTTCACAAGGTTGTGCAGTGAATTGAACTAAACAGAATCAGGTAGGATTTGTTTGAACCCAAGATGATCTGTGCCATCACTGATCCTTATGCGGGTTTAATTCTACCAAAAGGACACATTTGACCATCTAATCCTGTGATTGATCAGATGAAAGCTGCAGCAGGCTGTGGTGTTTACCATAGCTGCATTAGCTAATTAAGAAAGAGAAAGGTCTCATAGTGAAGCTGAACTCGTTGACATGGAAGAGCGGTGCAGACACATTAGTGCAGCCACTTGGTGTATTTATGATGTAGAATTAATTTTTTTTTGCTTAAATTACCCCGTCATTGTAGCAGGGATTGTTCACCATGGGCCCATTTCAACAAATTTGCAACATGCATGCTGAGATTTGGCAACATGAAATCATCTCCTTTTGTGTTCATTGTGACAGGTTTCACTTATTAAAACAACAGCACACTTACAACTTATGCATGAGTACTCAAGAGCTCTATAGGCCTCACAAATGTATCTGTGTTTATCTATATTCATTACTAAAGCCCCTCTCCACCAGCCCAGTCACCCTTAATTAGTAATTCCTCAGAGGCAATCTTGTTTATGACCATCCAAACGGTGGCTGACCTGAGAGAGCTCCAACTGTCACTCTCATCAATATCCCTAACCCTCTGTGACACTGCTTGACCCTACAGAGGTCACCTCAGGTCAGAGGTCAAAGCTAGTGACCCTCAGGTTCCTTCACATAGCTGGGCTGGGCTCCGGGGTCTAAGTGGTGGGAGGATTGATGGAGGCAGATTTGACTCCGATGGATAAACGGAGGAGGATTTATGGGGCTGACCGCTGGGTAATGGACCCTGACTGTGACCATGGAGCGGCCTTGGTCTCTCCAGAAAGCTGCGTCATTGACATTGTGGTTGAGGTGATGTAGCCTATATGTGTGGAGCTCATTTTGAAAATCCATTATTGCTATTCTGGAAATAAGCCATTGCTTACAGTTCATCATTCAGTGTCTGTAAAATCCAGTCTTCAAAAGTCCTCTTAGGTTCAGCTGTCCTTGTACTAGTAAAGGTATTTTGGTACTTAATGTACTTTTTGTCCTCGTGGTTTGAAGACAAAAGAGCAGGTGTCAGCTTTTTTTCCACACGGTGGGAAAAGTATTACCTTAGCAGACCTGGCTCAAAACAAATTTGCAAGTGTTCACCTTTTAAAAATCTGATACATGCTTTTTGTTCAGTGTGTGCGTCTATTTTTATCTGCATTCACTTTCCATGAATGCACCAGACAGGTGGGTACAGGGGAAAGAGAGCAAACAACCCTCCATTAAAGTTTACTGCTTTCTATCCATGGTCCTTCTAAACTTGTAAAATTGTACCATGTGTGAGTCTGGAAAATATAAAGAAGTAGAAATAGTGCTTTATGACATTACACGGTTGCTGTGAATGCCTCTAAAAATTCACTTTGTGTTTAGTCTGAACACACCTTAACAAAAGACTAATTTAACATGGTTGCAAAGTATCTGCAGAAAGTGTGTGACCTATTTTAGATGCACACAGATGCCATTGATAAGTTGGAGCGCTGTCTGCTGTAATTTTCTGATGCCTTGTGTACCTGTTCTGAGATTTTTTTTTAAAGATGTTTCTGTGTTAAATCAAAGCAGATTTCATTAATGCAAATCATACTCTTTTCTCTGGAGTTCCTGCCTAACACTTCAACATGAAGTCTGCTTTTCTAAATAGAATAAATTGCACCACATTGTGTTTATTTCCTCAGTGACACGAAAAATAAGAACCTGGAAGTCGGAGGAAAAAACAGACAAAAACTTGAACCCTAATTAAAAGAAACCAGCATTTTGTGGAACTTCTCAACACCTTTAAATTCCCCACATAAGTGACAGTGAGTCAGCATTGTGTCTAACACTCACTGTTGTTAAGGGTAGAGAGAAAGGGGAGGATGAGACTGGGGTTTATGATAATTGATAAAAATGATTAGAGAAACCTGAACTCATCATCGGATGACCGAACATGTGGTTCGGTGTGTTTGAGGCCAAAAAGGATATTTGTGTGTGTCTGAGGTGGTTGGAATGACCATTTTTCATCTGTTCACGATCACAAACCACAAACACACACACACAAACACACACACTCACACGCACACCGTGACCCCTGCCAGCTCCTTCTTTCCCACTTGTTCTCCTCCTCTGCTCTCTCTATTCTGACCACGTTATACCAGGACCCTGTCACTGACCCTCCAAAGAGAGATTGATTACAGGAAAGAAGAGAATTTTGTTTGCCTTCCCTTTTCTGTGTCTCTCAGTTTTCAAGGTTTTTCTCTCTCCCTCTTTCTCTGTCACTATCTCTCGCCTCTCCTCTTTTTGTTTATCTCACACTCTCACTTTTTTCCCTCCCCTGTCTTTATTTTCTCCTCTGTCGAGTTAAATTTGAAAACAAACCCCGCTGTGGGTTTTGCTTCCACAAATACCAGCCTGCTCCCTTTGGGGTGGATATTAAAAGCAAGAGGCAACACAAAGGTCCAAATTAGATCCTTTTGAATTGTTTTATTGTGGATTCAGACCTGCCCATGTTACCTCTCCCTCTCCCGTCTCCTTTGGGCTAAGTGTGTGTGAATATGTGTGTGTTTATGGGGCGTGGAGGCAACAGCTGGTCATGTGAAAATGTACACTGTGGGTGGGTGTGGGGTTTGGGTATATTGCTGGGAGGATGGGGTGGTTGGTGGTCCTCTCTCTGCCTCTGTGAGTCATCCTAAAATAAATCTGAGCTCTTCAAAAGGGGTTAGTGTCTTGTAAACAATTCAAGTCAGTCTTCATTTTCTTGCTGTTTTTTTTTTTTTTTAGTTTTCTGAGCTATTTACAATATGCTCAATCAGGGATCAGTTACTCCATCCTTTTTCCTTTATTTTTGTTGATAAATGTTTATCTTCAGGTGGTAACAGAGATACTGCAATTTCCTTTTTTCACTGCTTTCGTGTCGATTGCTTTTAGAGCGTGCAGAGAGCCTCAGGGGTGCGCCTAACACCCTGAGCTACCCTGATGCTCCTTTCAACAAGACGGCCAGCTGCTTAGTGTGAAAGTTGCCAAAAGATGAAAAATAGCTGTGTTTCCTCCTCTGTCCCCCTCCTCTCTCTGTTTCCTCCAGTGATCCTCAGTGTGTTTGGAGTTTCGAGAAATCAAATATAAGGCGATTAATTTCCAGCGGTGTGGAAAATACAAGATAGTTTCAGGTGCAGCCGACTGGCATTCAGCATCTCTAACTTTTTATCTTTCCTTCACCAGATACACCTCTGTTGGTGAGGAGCAGCAGTGACTCAGCCTTAGCCCCGCCCCATGAGAAGACAGCCACGCCCCCACCTGATCACAGCAGCAACGGAACTCCTGAACCGGTGAGCAGTGTCACAGTAGCATTATATTAAAGGAGGAAAGACCGGGAAACTGAATTAGTACCATTAGTTAGGAGCTGGTTAAAAATACCACTTATGTAAATCTGCTATTTTTATGAATTTTTATTAAGAGGGCATTGATTTCCTCCCTTATGTAATCGCTTTTTGTGGAAAAGAAGTGAAAAAAAAAATCTGACGAAATGTTCAATTTCTTCTGTGACTGAACTCCTACAGTTCAAATTAGCTGTTCAGCAAAAGCAAAATGTTCTAACCAAAAGCAAAAGCCAGTGAAAAGGAGATGAAAAATGTCAAAAGAAGTAAATAACAGAGGGATGAGCAAATTATAGTTTCCGTTATGTCCCTGGTGTGTGCCATTCCCTCATTGAAGACAAAGAGAGAAATCCAGTGAATATTCCTCTTGTGGTCCAGCTCCAAGCCTCAGGCTGTACTTTGAAAGGGTCGGGGCTTTTCAAGTGCTCTCTGTCTTTTCCAAACAGGCTGCCATTAAGAAGAACTTTGTTTGCTGCCTTTTCTCGTCCCTGCGTGGGTGACTGTGTGTGTGTGGTGGGCAGGATGGAGGCTGTGTGAGGTCGCACTGCTGTGTGTGTGCGTGTGTGTGTGTGTGTGTGTGTGTGTGTGTATGTGTGTGTATATGCGAGGGAAATTCAGGTAGAGAGAAGGATGAGAGAGAGAGAGAGTGAGAGGGAATCCTGTTGTTTACCCCCGCCGTGTTCGACACAGTGGTGACTAAGCAGAACCCAGGCATCAGCGGGCGGCGAGTTAACACAATGACAAAGCCCATATTTCCTGTCCAAAAAACGTCAGGCCTCATACCCTTCAAACAGCGCAGCCAGGCCAGAGTGAACAGGCTCATTATAGGTGATTTGAAATATCCTTACAACTGTTTACAAAAAGCTACATCCCTCAGCTTCCTGACAGATGAAGCCCTGCTTCAGACCTCCACAACCTTATTTAAACCCAGACAGTTGCTTTAGCTCACTGACACATGTTGGTATCTCACACTTTTTGTCGTTTGACAATCTTTTAAAAGAGATGCTTTTATTGCATTTATGCATTCATGGACTTCTAGAGCTCCTTAATCATTTCATAATCTTACTGATCACTCACATCGTAACCTGCATATATAATTAGAATGATTAAAAAGCATTTAAGTTAAATTAATTGCATCAGACTTCACATGTAAAGCCCATGAATCAAATTTGAGTATTTACTTTGCTGCTTACCATGTAATCCTTTAGTTGAAGGATTACATGATCTCCCACCTGTTAGGAAAAATTTCCACCCTTGAGCTCCATATCAATCATATCAACATGATAATATCAGAGAACTTCATGTTTCAGCAGACACCGTGAGCCTTAAAGGATAACTCTGTTATTTTTGAACCTGGGCCTTATGCAATGTCTATTTTCCTATCTAGTTTCTGTCCATGTGTGTGTTTTCTGTTTTGTCTGGATGCTGCCTAGCTAACAGCTAGCCCTGCAGCACAGCCGACGGTGCCGTCACTCTGCGCGCGCATTAGTCCCCGTTGTTTCTTCTCAGCACAATGAGACTTTAAAACCAGCCGGCATCCTGCCAGCACTGAAGCCCCGGCTTTGTTTTCACACTCTTTGTTTGGGTGCTATGTAACTCTGCCTCTCTCTGTCATTGGCTCCTTATCCCACTTTCATTTTCCCTCCTTCCCTCAGTCCTTTGCATCCGGCGTATTGTTGTTGACTTAAGTTGAAAGTCGCCATGTTGCTCTCATTTGTATTGACTGATTATTCTGTGTCTACAAGGGACATCCATGTGTGTATGTTTATCTTGTCTTTCTATTCTTATAAGGGCCAGTCCTGCTTATGTGGAGGAAAAGATGATTGAAAACATCACCTTATATGTATTAACGTTATATTGCCACTTGTAATTAATGCCCATGTGGACTCGTGTGGATTCAAGTGGAGTCACTATCAGCTGGGATAATGGAGGAAGAAGGAGAAGTGGCAGGAAATGTGAAGGGGCCATGCAGATTGCCTTGTTTTGAAATCGTCTCAGTGCATGGTCAACCTCTAGTCTTAAGTGCAGGCCTGCTTGGTGTTTTGAGGCGGCGTGAACTTTTAAATTCAGGAAAAAATGACGTGTTGCTGCTCTTTGTAACTGCTGCTGATTTTAAGTTGGTGGAACCGCATGCTGCTGCCAGCGTCGGCGCTCTCTCTCTCTGTTGGGGTCTGTTGGGGTCGACCGCATTTTTGGATCCTGTCTAATTATCTTCTTTTTTTTCCCCCATGGGTCAGTTTCAGGCCAGGTCCAAAATTTTCTACCTGTAAAAGCCTTTAATTCAGGAGGCCTCATGAAACCCCAACGATAAGACTGCCATGCTGAATATTTTGCTGTGCCAACACTGCAATAAGCTCTGTACCCACTGAACATCATACAGGTTCTGAAGCGCTGGAAGCTATTATTGGTCATGGCAGTGGCATAGTAAAAATATAAATATCATGTATACAGATTCCTACATTAAAGTTAAACAGATGGTATAGTAGTCAGTGGAGGCCTCCACAAGTATAGCACCATGCAGATACGTGTATGTGTTTGTGTCTGAATTAATGCACTCTACAGTTCTCCCTCATTGCACATGCGCTTTTATCCGCCAGGCGTTTACAAATGGCACATGTCCCACTCTACACCGTTCGCTCCAACCCTCATCCGTACTCTGCCACCCCTGCCGCGCTGCTGTAATCCAGTAGAGGTAGGCAGTAATTATGAAATGGCCTTTTAAGTCCCCTCCAGTTATTAAAGCCATTCATCTAGTTGGAGGCTAAATACATACAGCCCATATGTCCCCATTCCCTCATACATCTAAACAGCACAAACACAATTACTGCCAGGGCAGCGCTCTCCATCCAGCTTCATCCTCTGCCTCTGATATAGCTGAGTGCATTCAGACAGTGATGGGGGGATGCGTAATGATTGGACAGGTATTTAGTTGGAGTGGAGTTTTGATTGGCCATAACATGAATTGGATTTGCTTTGGTGGCATACAGTTGTCTGAAGAGATTCAGTTTGAAGTCAGGTTTGTCATATAATTGGAAAATAGTTGCTGTGCCAAAACATTAGTTACTTTTTAAAGGATAAGGCTGGTGATATTTAGTTTTTTTCTTACTGATCATACTAACAAGTGTTGCCTGTATAGCCGAAGCCTGATAACAGCTTTTAGCAATTGTTGAGAAACACTTAAAAACATGCCAAAGAACCATGCTGGGGTTAGTATGATTTTCCTTTATTACCATAAACTTTGGCACTGTAGTTTCTTTTAAGTCAGTGCCACATGTACTGTTCTTGTGCTGTAAATACTCACTGGTGAATTTAAATGTATATTAATCCACTGCTGAAAATAGTCCCTAACAAATACACCATTTACTTACAGCTATAGGGGCTTGGAGACGAGTAGGGAAGTAGGAAAGTTTTAAAGACACTTACACACTCTTGGTTTGGGTCTTTTCATAGGGATTGTTTTCAGTTTAAGAAAAAGAGAATAATGCAAGCCTTATTCTTTAGAGCTGACATAGGCTTCATACCATTGTCATCATAGGGTTGAAGGTTTAAAGGCCTATATTCAGTACATTTAATCTAAGGTGTAGCCATGAAGAGTAGAGTGTCATGAGAAACCAGTGTGTGTTCTGTCCATTGCTTTGTGCAGGCTAAAGAACTTTAATCCAGTTGTAAACATTTATTGAGATAGGATCGTTAATATCTGTTGTAATTCAGGATTATTTAAGGCTCTCTTTGAGTTACATAACTTTTATTGAAACAGTGTAACACAGGAAGGGGCCATTCTATTCCTTGTAACGGTGTAGTTAATGCCTCTGGTGGGTTAAATTCAGTATCCTTTATTGAGCAATATTAACACTGAGATCAGGCTTTCTTTTACAGGTGTGTAGTCAGTATGTGTATCTGTGTGTGTCATGTGTTTTTTTTATTGTAGAGTGTAGGTCAGGCCCTGTTTTACTGGTCTCCAGAACAACGGCTCTGGGGTTTATTGGCCAGTCCTGAGATTGGATCCTTGATGGAAAAGTGTTTGTGTATGTGGTTCTGTGTCTTACATGTGTGTTTCTATAAGCAGATCTGTAGTGATTACTGTGAGTGTGTGAGTGTGCGTGTGTGCATCTTTGTGGTCTGTGCACTCTGTACCTAATTTAAAGAAGTATGGCCAGGAGCAACAAGCCCCTTTTCACTGTTGGCTAAAGTGTCTCCTTGCTGCTCTCCATCTTCCCTCTCTCTCTCTCTCACACACACACACACACACCTACCATCCCTCTCCGTACCACCACCGCCACCCCCACCGGTTTTGATGGAGGGGGCACTTTCTTGTAACCGTGGCAACCTTTCAGCCAGTCTGCTTCAAAGCTGCTTGCTGTGGAGCACATTGTTGTCCAGTTGATAGGTAAGTGTTAAGACCCTGCTGAGACACTGTGGGAGGGTCTAGTAGTGCCCAGGATTTATTTGACAATGTGTGTGTGTGTGTGTCATTACTGAAACAATGTCCGCTTTAAAATAAATAAGACAATATCCAGTTTAATAGTTTGGTGTTATCTACCCTGCAGATTGGATATTGTAATGGTTAAGACAGGGTGGCAGGGATTAGCAGAGTGGTGTATTAAATTTGGACTCCAAACAGAGTCTGTATAGCAAAGCCTGTAATTTGGGCATTTTTGAGTTCATTTATTCTTGTGTTCATTGGATGAAATAATTAGAGACTTGTGGGCAGGCAACTTTTATACAGAACTGATAGTTTGTGCCAGCTGTGGGAAAACACTTTTCAGAGCTAGACTGCAATTATTGTTGGAAATATTCAATAATTATTTACACAAAATATCATTATTGGTGATGTGTTGACCCCTGTGACTTGAATGTGTAGCTTGAAACTAGTGAAGGAGTTGTATCAGTATGGCTCAGTGACAGGTTGCAGGTGTGTCACCCTCACTTTTAAGGCTGACACTTTTTTAAGGTACAAAGCGGCGCCATGGAGCGGTGTTAGTCCTTGCAGGGCCTGTCAGCGCAGCGGGACCCCGAGGCTACGTTCCAGGCAAAAGACTTCACCGCTGTCTGCTCAATACAGACAAGACAGCAGGCAGCCTCTACAGAAGTCACTATATACATGTCACGTTTAGGTGTGTGTGGGTTAGGCAGGCATGCTGGTGGATAGTGGCATGTGCACGTCGTGGTACAAGCGACTGCAGTATTCAGGCAGCTGTGGGCTTCTGGGTGGATGTTTGTGTGTTTAGTATGGGATGCTAGCTCCATTTTAAAGTGGCAGTTGCCGGTTCTTTGTGTTCAGCAACATTTTTGAGCATTAAGCATGTTCTTGGCCTGCACGTCATATTTTTTTCCTACAATTTGGAATGTCTCTACATACTGCTTCTGAGGCCTCACTGTTGTTTTATTCTGTTTCACTAAAATGAAGGGAAAAGTTGAACGTTATGCTCAACAACTTCCCAGTTCTCTACAGATTTCTACAAAAAAAAAAATCTTTATCTTAATTCAACAGACGTTTAAGATCAGTAATTGGATATTTCACACTGAACTGCATCTGAGTTGTACTTATCGTAAAGTTTTTACGAACACAAGCTTGCACCTTTGACTTGTTTATCAAAGATAGAGACTCATCCTTCGTACTGGTGATCACTGGGTGTTCATGTTCATCCAAGCCTTTGAAGGCTCCACCTAACATGAGGTGGGTTTACACCACCTTTTTTTGTGTGTGTGTATTTTCAATTTGCACATACAAATCCTGAGTGGAAATATCAGAAACTCAAAAAAAGTTTCACAAAAAGGTTCATCAATAAAGGAAAATTTGAGAAGGGGAAGGCACACAATGCCCTCTGACCCAAGAATGATCCAAGAATCCTGAATGAGACGGTTTCAAGTACCAGAACTAATTTGGTGGAAAAGAGTTGTAGCTGTTTATCTTCATGAACCGACTTCTGATATTCGCATAACATTTGTGGATGAAAATGTGCATTTGCTTCTGCAGATTTTGATGGATGAAAACCCACTTAGTATAACTCTGCCCACTTTACTACTCACTAATAGAATGTGATAAAAAAGTAGGAAAACAGAAAGTGAAAACGTGACATTAGTGTTTGATCTCAGGTGGAGGAGTGTTACAGCTGTGAAGGGCATCGCCCGTCGTCCTGGGCTGTTTGGCTGGTCGGCTGTTTGTCAAATATGTGCACCAGCTTGAACCAGTGGCAATCAGGCAGACATGATGCGAACGGATCCGTGAGAGCATCTGCTGGCACAGCGGGCAGCGATATGTGATAAACGCTGATTTCACCCTCCATTGGATCGAGCTGGCGATGATAGCCACCTCTCCCCCGCTCATCCATCCTATTAAACCCTCATTATTCATTTACCTCCAGCCTCAACCGCCTGACATGCATGGAATGAGTGCACTCACAGCCTCCACACACACACACACACACAAATACACACACTCTTGCAAAAGTGAATTGTGCTCATATTCCTTCTCCTATTTCATCTCAGGCGGTCAAGGACACACGCCGCTATCTCAAACAGGCAGTATCATGACTTTAATTTTTTATTTTTTTTAACTTGGAACAAAATTCTCACATTTTGTAGTAAACACACACGTGCCCACGCACTCAGACACACACACAGTTTCTCTGTGTGTAGTGCAGCAGTGCGCTGGCAAGGAGCTTAATTCTATCAGCCTGCGAGCTGGACAGCCGTAATTACATTTGTGACACAAATCCTGCCTCTCAAATTGAGCGTTTTATTCCTGAGCGCTCCCCCCTCTCTATTTATAACCCCTTATTCCCCATAAATCCCACTTCCTCTCAGAAAGTCAATTTAGGACTTAAAAGGCAGCAACGCTCCGCTTACTTTCTCCCCCCCCACTACCACCACCACCTCCTTCGACTCTATCGCCGCTTCAGTTTCACTTCCCCTTTTCCCCGCTCTACTTTGGCTCTTTGAAGCCTCCGAAATGACAAAAAATACGTCTTAAGCAGTGAGTGCCACGATGCGAGAAAAGTCATCCCTACAGGAAAGTTTCCAGAAGAAAAAAAAACCCAGCAGTTTGCAACCTGTCTGTAACTTCTTTGAGTGCTTGTCACTGTTTCATTGTGATACACAGCTGGGAAGGGCTGGTGTGAGGGCTAGTTGCTTTTCTGGCTTGGTCACCTGTCTTTCAATGTCTCCTGCAGCAGCCAGGTCTGCATGACATCTACTCTTTTTCCTCCCCTTTGTCTCATTTTTTCAATGTTTCTTCCAGCTCTGTATTTCCTCAAATCCTCCCAGCCTTCTTCGCTTTCCCCCCGGTGCCTCCTCCTCCTCCTCCTCCTCCTCCTCCTCCCTCTTCTCCTCCTCCTCTGCTCTCCGTTCCCCCTGCTGAATCAGCTGTGGTCTTCATCACCTTCCAGTTACCTCCGTCTCCCCTTTCTTCCTCTCTCGAGTTGGAGGCCATACCTGAGTACAGTATGAAGGCAGTTCATTTATCCCCCCCCCCCTTTTTGCTTATGCATGAGCCTGTCAGTTCCCATAGTGCCGCTCCTCACCTGTCCCTGTACCACTCCACCTCATTCGCCCCCCCCTCCTTTATGTCTCTCCTATAGGTCTCTCTCCCCATTCCTGTCAAGCCTGTTTTTCACCCTCTCTCCTCTACCTCTCTCTCTACATTTCATCTTCATAGCTTTATATTTTTGGGCTTTAACCTTTTTAAGCTTCATTCCAAAAAAGCTATATCCATTAGGGAGAAAGTGAGTGAGCTGATGCTTATTGCTCAGGTTAAAAGAAGGTGATCTTTCAAAGTTTGAAAAGCTGACTGAATCTACATCCAAGCCTTCAAAAGATATGAAGAGATTAGAATATAATTATAAATGTATGTATATTTTTTATAAACTGAAAAATATATGAACTGGTTCTAAGAAACCATTGAATTGTTCAAATCAATTCTGGTGACACAGACCACACTCCTTAAAATGTATCCTATTCCTATAGTTGTTTTCTTTCATCTTTAATCCTGCTTTAATAAACACAGTGTTCATTTATAGTTTCAGAGTTAACAATAGTCAGGGCTGTTGTTTCTTGCCTCTTTTTAGGTATTAAAACAGTAACAAGATAAAGGAATTGCATTAAATTCAGCCGACTGTATAATTAAATACCAAACAAACAATCTTCCTGTAACAGATTTATAGAACCAAAAGAAACACTTCTGTTATAGTATTATATGTACTTATAAGTCAACTAATAGATTTGTGTGCAACATTAAAAATTAATTATGCACCCAATAGCAGAAGAAAGATAAGAAATACTACCAGTCTGAATCTCCAATGCTTTCTCTAGGTAACTGTGTTTCCACTTCCACCTTGTCTGAGGATAGTGTGGGTGCGTACACACTGTGTTCAATCAAGATGTGACCCCCTAGTTAGTTATGTTGCATGTATTAGGGTGGATATGATGGCTTTATTGTTCTTATTGGTTCATGAAGTTCAGTGTCCTCATGAATCCAGCACAGCTGCTCCCACCTTCAACCTGAGCAGAGGACTAATCAGTCACAATGATTGAGTGGCTCCAAATATTACAATAAGTAATAGTTTCCAAGGCATGATCATGATTAAAACACGTGTGAAACATGTGTCAGAGAAACTGATCACACCTGACGCTGCCTGTAGAAGTGATTGACAATGTTACAATGAATAAAGATGAGTCTGGCACAAGTGGATAAAGTGTGGAGTTCAGATTCCAGCGCACCGTCACATAACTCATCAGAACTTTGTTGTCCCAGCTCCCTCTCCTGCAATTCTTACATAAACTTACCCTAAATTCAATTTCAAGCAGCATTAAGATTTTAAGAAGTTTAATACAGATGTCCTTTAAACAAGGAAATATTACTGTAGTAGATGAGAACATTTTTTAAACAAGCATTGGGCTAAATTTTGCTAAAAGCTTCTGGTCTCAATACTAAGAGTCACTCTAACATTTGAAATCATTCTGTCTCATTTTATCAGTGCATAAAATCATTTCCCGCCTCCTCCATCAGCCAGGCTTCTTTATTTTCCCTACCCTCGCCTACTCCCTGTCATCCTCTGTTTAACATCCGTCCACCTCCTCGCTAACGGGCCCTCCTCCCACCCTCTCTCTCGTCTCCCCCTTTTGTCTCTCAGAGCCTTCAGCCGGTGGCGCACTGGGCCCGACCCTGGGCCTCTGGAAGTCCAGCTCCCTGGAGAGCCTCCAGACAGCCGTGTCGGAGGCCAAGCAGAGTCACATTCAAGCCCAGGTGCCCTTTCATCGCCCTCGGCCACACATGGTCCGGGGGCGGGGATGCAACCAGAGCTTTCGAAACGCCATTGACAAGTCCTACGATGGACCTTCTGAAGATGGTAAGACTTTTCATCAGCATTTTAAAAATAGAAATACTAAGTTCAGGCACTGGCACTGTTGCTATTATATAGCATTCTTCCCTAGACATTGTATCCATTTTAAATTAGACACTACACTGCCAATGCACATCCCTTAGGCTTTATAACACACTGGCACTAAAAAAGAGCCAGGGACCTGCCAAGGGACAGTGCTTAGCCTAAGTACCTTAATGAAATGCTACATGATTTTATCCACTCAGCAATTTTAGGAAGAGCAACTTTATATCTTACAGCAGCATATTTTTAATGCTCTACCTTGTGAACTCACAGACGTGGGATGTTGAGTGTCTGTGTGTGATTACTTAGGAAATAACAATCCTCCATTTTAGCTAAAATTATTCTGAGTTACTGCTGAATGTTGACTAACGATGTTTGAAGTGCGAAAAATTACCCGTCTACTGTTGTATTAAGATTAGCATTTAATTTTAGTCTTTAGCAACTCAGCCAAATCTGGGTTCTGATACTTTAAATCAAACATTAAACAAAAAATGAGAATCATTTGCAGAAACTATCTGACCCAGTTATGTTTCGTTTTGGGTTGGCCTTTGCATTTTGGTGAAAATTTAGCATAAGAATGTGGACAAGACTGTTGTGTAGATGCTAAATGCAATGCATGCAGCCTCATTTATGAGTGTGTATCGTCTCTGCATCTGCTGCCACCTCTGCCCTCACCAGTCTGTGTCTAACCACACAAACCGTTTACCCTCCTCAGACGACGACCTGTCAGAGCAGAGCTCCGGTCACGACACGCCCGCCAGCAGTTCCTCTCGCCAGGGCCTGGACGCAGAGGACGGGAAGAAGAAGAAGAAAACCAAAGCAAAGAAAGAGAAGAAAGTCAAAGGGAAGAAGAAAGCAGATGATTCTGTGGAGGATCTGGACAAGAAGACCAAAAGAAAAGGATTCGGCCTCTTAAGGTAGGACATTAAATATCATTCAAAACTCAGTAATATTACATTTTTATCTTAAACTTTCAGGCACTGAGGTGACTTGTGATTGGTTAGTCAATGATAAATTAAGCAAAATAGCTCCAGAGGCTGCCATGCCAGTACCTTGACTCTCTAAATTGAAAAGGTCACCTGCTTAACAAGAAAAATGTGAGCTAAAACAGAGCAGGTAATGAGGCTTGTATTTCATCACTACTCCAAAACCCCAAGGTCTCATTCGAAAGCATCAACAAGATGGTAATTACTTTTGCTTTTCTGGCCAAACTGCACTGACTTTTCTAGGAAAAATTGGTACTTTATATTTCTGTTTCTATCTTGGTGTGGCTCATGTTTCAGGTTCAGGCTGGGTCAGGTGGTTGTAAGCATTTTTGTAGCTGGGAAAGGAACAAAATTTCAGCTGCATCCCTTCTGTAAACAGTACAATTTAGGATTTATGTAGAAATCGATGGACAACAGCAACACCCTGCCCTACTTTCCCCTGGTTTAGTTTCAACAAATTACCCACTGAGCACAGCAGGATTAAGGGATATTGGATTATTGGATATGAACACAACCTTCCTGGTAATGGAGGGTATCCATTATCTCTCAATCCAAGCAAAGTCCCACCGACACAGTACCAACCCAAACTGCTTGTCACCCCTTTATCAACGTGTCCCCATCGTGATTGTGGCGGTCCAATCCTCCAACGGCAATCCTTATCTATTGGCAGTGACACGGTGTGGTCAGTGTATCACCGCACTTCCAACACTTGAGATTCAATTAGGCTGTGGCGAGAGATAGCGCAAGCCCGAGCGTCAGGCCTACAGATGGCAGATAAGAATCCAATCGGCCACAGTGTCAAGGGCAGTAATGGAAGAGATGTTCACACGGTTGAGGCCGGTAGCAGAGAGTAGGGCAGGGGATGGGAAGGGCAAGATGAAGGACACAAAGAGAGAGGCAGAGCCACACACAAGAATGTATGTCAGAGAGGTTGTAGTTGAGTGTAAACCCACTGAAAATCCAGTCTACCTGGCGTTTAATTTCCCTGCTCACCTTTGTCCTCTGCTGTCTTACATAGTTCCATTTATTACACACCTCAAGCTTTGCCTGTTTCTGCTGCAGAGAAACAGGCAAATATGTAGAAGCTGACACTGTGCTGTGTGACAGATTGTGTTTATATGGAGTTTGGAAGGAAATCTGCATCTATACTCCACAAACATACAGTCCCATTTCTCTTTTTTCCCCCTCATTTCTCTGTTTACTGTATATATTGGTGTTAGGATTTGTGTATTTTCACACTCTTTCCATCTCCTTTTCTTTGAGTCTCCCTCTCCTGCTCATGCTGACTCTTATTGTGAAAGGGTTCTTCACTTTGACAATGATCAAAGAAATGTAGCGAAACGTCAAGTCATCAAACTTTTTGTGTGTGTGCATCACATCAACACAGGGTAACAGTTCAGCAGCTGCACAAGGGGGATGCTCCACAGTGCCTTAGGCTTTTATGATTAGGATGCACTCTTTTTATTTTGTCCATTAGAGAATCTGAAACCTTTTCCACTACAAAATGATGATCGTGTTAGATGCCAGTAAATGTGAGTCTTACAGATAAAATATGAGACTTCACATGTAGGAGTTTAGTCTGCAGCAGCTGGACTGAGCTGAGGCAGTGAATAATGAATGAATATTATACAATTTCTCATAATGCAAGTATTTCTAATATCCATATAACCAAATTAAATAAAAATAAACAGGTTTTAAACAAGATAAAATAAAGGTTCCCCCCACCCACTCTGGCAAATCTGAATTGACTCTATCTCATGCTTACTTCTCTTAGCTCCTTGAAACACACCTGTGCATATTGTTGCCCACCTTTTCTTCTCTCTCACATTCTTTTTATTGGCAGACTCAGCCCTTTGATTCAACCACAATAGTTGGAAACACTCAAAACCAGCCCACTGTTCATCCAGGCGCAGACACTGAGTGCTTCACTAACTCAACAATAGAACTGAGCATTGTAAAGAAAAAAAAAAAGCCTCCAGATTGTTGCACCACACTAGCCTCTCTCTCCCTGGCCTTTATCTGGCCGACTTGATCGTTATTGAACTTGAAATATGACTTAATTAGCTGGAGTATTGCGCGGTTCAATCTAATTGCAGCTCTCAAATGTTATTTTACTCCAATGGCAGCATTAGGAAAAGGGCAAATTATAAACATATGACCTCAATTTACCTCGGCAATGAAAGTGTGCGCAACAGCAGCTAGCACAACAAATGTTGGAAGTCAGCCCTGTCCTTTCAGCGGCCATAAATATTTAGTTTATCTGCGCCAGTATTTGAAGAACAAGTTGTTTTTGGCGGCAGTTCGGTGCAAACAGCTGGGTATCAGGTGACCTTTGGAAATCACATATTTGTTATGGGAATATTTGTTTCTTGCTAAATCCACATGTGATTCTCTTTATGTCCCATCTCAGTACAGCTGTACTGATTTCAAAGAAAGTTTCACTTATTTACATTATTGGACCTGTAGACCTAATGAAAGTAAAATGAAAGCAGTGTGTATTTTATGACATACTGTTCAGTCTGATTGACACCTAAGCTGTTATATTTATCCAGCTCTTCTTCGAAATTGCTCTAATTGGCCTAATCGTGGTGCCAGTTCTGGTCATAATTTAATTGTGATTGCATTGGCAAAACTTTATCTGCTGATGAAGATCATGTGTTACAACTGAAAGTTCCGGAACAGGTTGTTTGTCCTGTCCTTTGTTTACCTGGAGGGTTGTAGTGGCGTGTGGAAATAAGACTACTATAAAATTATATATATATATATATATATATATATATATATACATATATATAGTGTTACTCATTAGCTGAAAAGGTTCTGCATCATAAGATTTGAGATACAAATTTCAGTCCCTCACTCTGTACAGGTTCTTGTTTCCCTGGAGCTGGCCTCAGATGTTGCTTCTCCTCTGTCATCACCACGCTCTCGAAACCCCCGTTTCGCATCTTGTCTCCCTGATTGCCAAATAAGCCGAGACAAATGGCGGCGCCCTTCAGACCTTGCTCGGTAGAGGTTGACTGCTTGTCTTGTCTGTATTCAGCAGACGGCAGTGAAGTCTTTGCCTGGAACGTAGCCTCGGGGGCCGCGCCACTGACAGACCGCAGAAAGACTAACACTGGAACTCGGGGCTGCTCTGATGTTTTCTCTCAACATCCGTGTTGAACAAAGAGCGTAACCTGGTCAGGGGTTTCAGATGTCTTTACCAAACAAGGATATTTACATTTACACTTCCTAATTTTGATAAAACTCTTGCCTCTTAAAAGCAAAGGCTTGAGTTTCCTCTAGAAAGTAGAAGTTTCTCAGCCTGGGGAAGTTGATGGTGGCGTTAATTCTAGTGTGTACAGCTTACGCTTGAGCTCATGCCCTGTCTTATTTTTGTGTGAGGATTAGACATATTATGGTGTGATCCAGCATGACTTAATCAGGAGGTCAGGGTTTGAAGGATATAGCTTGTGACTAACATCCTCTGATTGTGTCATCAAGAGCCTCCCAAGTGACATGCGGCTGAATGATGAAGCAGTGTGTATATTTATTCTGTTTATTCTCCCCACACATGCACGTGACTCCCGTCTGCTCGAGTGCACGACGCCAATCACCAGGCCGCATCATTGCTCAACTGCCCCACTGGCCCCGCCGGGCGGCCGACACGTCCCATCCATCCCCCTGCGTCCCGTCAGTCACTCAGCCAGCACAGGATCAATGTTCAGCCGTTGCTACCACCGTGACAGCGCACCAACGCCTCTCTGCCAATTTAAGGGACATGAAAGCCAGCGTTTTTTTTGATCCGCTGTTTACAAATCCACATACAACATGATATATCCTCTCCCCCCACTTCTCTGTTTGCAGCGCCGGAGAAATCCGACAGGGAAGCAAGCCAATTAGCGCCGTCCGTTCCGCTCTTATCCTATCGCAGAGCAGCAGGATGCGCGGGGTTGAAAGGTAGTCACTGGTGGGCTGTACTGTACAGAGCCAAAGCCTTGTTGTCAAAGTGGAGGGGCCCGCTGCAAGATGATTTCTGATGGATTACTGCTGTTATCGTGCACTCCACCTCCTCATTCCCTTCCTTGAGCCCTTGTTCCCTTCCTTTTTTTAGTTCCACAATAAGCCCTCTCTCCTCTCTCTTCTCTGAAATGTCTCTCTTTCCTTTCTCTATCGTGCCCTTCTCTTTTTTGTCCTGTTTAACCTCCTCCCTCTGTCTTTTCATCTCTTCACTCAGCCCTCTATGCTTGGGTGTTTCTTTCCCCAGCTCATCTCCCTTTGTCCTTGAGTGAACTGTTGATTTAACCAGGCTACATTAGACAAAATGAGCTCTCAGGTCCCGCTTGAATTCACACAAGTTCATGATTTTCTACAATTAAGTCTGCTAATATGAGCTCTGTGAGGTCCCAGAGACCTCCTGCCAATTAAACAAGCGCAAGACAGGTTGTTCCTCGGATTTTGTCTTTGTGAAGTTTCTTCTGTCTGTGCCCTTTTCTTTGCCTGTTCTGGCACGACGGCTGTCGATGCTTGAAACACAGTAACCAGCCACTTCTCATTATGTTTATTCTAAACAAACGAGGAAAGTAAAACCAATTATTTCTTGTGCGTCACAGAAATTCCCAGGAAACACTTGATAATTGGTGTTTAGTATGGCAACTATAAAAGCTCTTGTTGACACTATGGAGATTGAAAGTGTCACAGGTTGTGGCTTTAAACATATAAGAGCAGCAGTAACACATAGAAAGGAAACGGGAGGAGAGAAGGAAGGATAGATGTAGACAAAGTATTTGAACGGGCCCTGGTTGTCAACAGTGTTGGGAGGCATACCAAAATCCCTCTGACATGTTTGTGTGGGTGTCTTAGCAGTGACTCTAAGCTGTGATGGGGGTAAATTGAAGGTGCATTACCTAATCCCAGCATTGCTTAATGCACTGCAGGTGGATTTCTTTGATCCACCATCTCATCTGGCATTTAAGGGCTGTTAGCTGCACTTATATAGAGCGGAGTCTTCAAGAGAGTATTTATTAACATTAGTATTCTCTTTTGTAAAATATGCATAAGGCCATACATTTTGCACACAGGACACATCTATCTCTTGTGGATAAGCATTCTCTCTCTCTCTTTCTCCTCATCTCCATTCATGTCTTTATCTTTCCATAAATAATGTATGCAAAACCACAGATCACTTTCCCTCGCAACAGTTGACATGTATGGAACACACCGCTGTGGCTTGCTAATCATGGCTGCCTTAAATACATGTTCCCAGGAAGTGCGAAGCCCCGCAGAGTGTATTCTTCCACTTCTACATTTAAAATCTGCTGTATTTGTCAGGCAGAGGTTGCAATGATTGAAATGTATATGACAATCATGCAAATCCCGCTGAGGATTCATATCACCTCTCTTATCCACTGTTGGTTTTAACCTGCAATTATAGGAACATATTTGTATTTGCATGTGTGAGAATATATATAGATTAACAGCACAGTGCTCACAGGTGTCTGTATATGTTTGTTGTATCAGTTTGTTTCTCACATTTTATTAAAGTCAGTGCCTATTATTTGAAGCCATTATGGTTCTCAAGCTTATCTGCCATTACAATTCCTAATGCATTTGTCCCCTCAACCCCAAAAATGCAGCATAACATTGAAATGCTGTTAACAGCAAGCAGGGACTCACCCTTCATAGAGGAAGAGTAGTCTTAAAATGACAGCTATTTCTTTTCATAATTCACATTTGTGCACAATTTGCTCCCTGTAAAGACTCCCGCCGCCCTAAATATAAAAAGCTGCCAAGTATTTATACACCATCGTTGAAAATGAGCTTTTGCACTGCAGAAGCAGCTTCCTGTACTCGCTGTTGAGGCACAATTCTAATTTACAACTTTGCCATGGAGGCAAACAGACGCGGACGCTATCACCGTCGGCAGCTGCCGGGAAAACAAATTAACTTTTTCCCTCCGTTTCTATCCCTCCATTCAGCACGATGGGCAGCTTTTTCCTGAAAATGATGTGCGGGTATATTGGCGTTGATGTGAGCTGTCAGTCAAATATCAGAGGGATGGGGAATTGACAGAGGAGATGATGAGGAAATCCTCATGCATATATATCAGCTGATAAAGGGGCAGTCGCAACAAGCCTCCGCCTTTTTTCCTTCCCCGCCCCTCCTCCTCCCTCTCCCACTCGGTTTCTGCCGCTCCCGCTCATACCTTCCCCTTGAAATTCCCTCCTCTCTTCTCACACGAAAGGCTTTTATGTTTCTTGTCTTTCATGCCCCGGCTACACCTGCCTCCCTTTCTCTCCTTCAACCGAGCTCTGTCTTATTTACAGCTACAAGGACGGGAAGTGGAGGGGTGAGGCAGGGATGCCGACTCACTCCTCTGCTGTTTGACCACGAACAAGCTCCACCGGAGCAGTTCAAGAATTAATTACTTTATTCATAGGCTCCTAAACAACTTGTTTCCAAGGAAGTTTGGGGCCACAAAGTCTGTACTGTTTTATTATAAGCTCTCTAGCTTGAATCAGATTATCTACTGTACATCCGTTTTTTTTACTTCTGATAAATGTTCTGTACTGATTTACATCCTCTGTTATGTAAAGAGCAATCTTCAGAAAGCTAATCACTCTGTAATGTTCTCTAGAGTTTTGCCAGAAATCATTGTACCAAAGTAACTGTCACATTTTTCAAATGGCAGAGATCTCATTAAGGAATCAAACTCTTCATTTTTATTTCTGCCGGTAACGTCAGTGACTCATCCAACTGCGGAACACGATACCCACATTTGTACAGTGAATTATTGCCCATAAGGTAATTATCAAATGGGACCGTGAGCCGAGACTTCCATTTGTGTTGATCAGCTTCACGATCCATCAGTTCCTATCGAATTATGACATTTGGAATGACCCTGAGGGACGGACTGTTTGAAGTGCAGACACATCCGTATAAGGCCAGACAGCTCAGCAGCATTTCAGCAGCCGACTACCCATCACTCACCGGCCAATTAAAGGTATTCATGTGGCCACAGGAAACAGTCACGACCAATTAGCATTTGATCTTACGCGCTCATACACACACATGCGCTCAAAAGTGCAGGGCGCCAGGAAGCGATTACACCTCCAATGGCGGTTATGTCCCATCCAGTCATCTTCATGCCACGATTGATGGATGGACTTCCTCTGTCATTTAAAGTCTGCTAATGACACACACATCCAAGAACACACACACACACGCTCCTTCTCTCCACTGGCATCTTTTCCGTGCCCCCTCACGTATCTCCCGCTAAAACACACACAGAGCGTGACCTCTGCTCTCCAGACGGAGAAGGTTAAGTGTTTCTTGTCTGAGGATGTGTGGAAGGAGCTGGAGGAGCCAAGAGTCTAACCTTTCCCAGTCTGCCAGTGGCTCTCATCTGGAGCCGCAGTGACCTGGCCTTTTCCCCAGCCTACAGCTGGGAAAATGCTAAGAATTTAAAATAATAAAAGCACCAGAGTTCACAGGTCTTTCTCAGCAGTAAATATACCAACTCTTCGCTGATCGGAGGAATCAAAACACTCAAATTTTAAATTCTGCACTTGAATACATTTGTATACAAGAACATGTGTATATGGGGGTTGTAGTGCTGATACTGTCTTCCCTGGGTGTATTGTCTTCAGTGCAGACAATATCTACAACTGTTAAAAGCTTGATGTATAGAGCAGAGGGTGGAGGTCACCAGTTCCCACCTGGCTGCTGTTTTTTGCACTGTACTTGCTGCCCATGCACAGAGAGACAACATACTGTACATACAACACCTTCCACAATGGCAGGGTGTGAGAATGAGGCGCAGAGCCCAGCAGTCCTCATTAAATATTAATGGCTTCCCTGACAGAAGTGGGAAGGGGAAGAGGAAAGACGAGACAAATTGCCGGGGGTGACGGATTTTGTGCGGAATTGCTAAAATATGCCACAAATCAGAACGCAAACAATTAAAGGGAAGCCCATATTTCACCAGGCGGCCCCTGGACGGCGCAGCACTCCCGCAGCTCTCCCCCTCCTTTTCTCCCTCACTTTGCTCGCCCCCCCGCGTCATTCTCTCCCCTCTCTCGCTCCCTCTGGTCTTTTTTCTCTTTTTTGACTCTTACTTCATCATTTATTACTTCCATTTCATGATCTCAACCGGCCTCTCTTTCTCTTTATTCTTTCATTCCTCCCTACCTCCCCTCTTCCCTTTTTCATCTCTCCCTTCCCTTAACTTTCCTGTTGTCTATCATACAGCCTCACATTATCTTTCCCTTTTTCTCTCCCTGCCTCTCCTCTTCCTTTCCTTCCTCTATCCACACCCCCCCTCCTCTTTCCCCCTCTTCCCTCCATCACTCCATCTTTTGTCTGGCTGAAGTATCAGTACTCGAAGGACTGGCCAGGTGTTGATTAAGACAAGCCCTCCATATCTGCTCTCCGCTCCCCTGAGAAGTACCTGCTGTGTATTCATACCTGTCTGTCGGCCTCCATCTTCCCTCCTCCAGGTGTTAAATTAAAGTCATTTAGAAAAAGAAATTAAAGTCTTTCTGCTCATTTTGACCAATGTATATTTGTAGCAGGGTTTTCAACTACACAGGCTGTGAAGTTGAGTTAACGTACATTCAAGAATTAGATATCAAAATAAGAGCCAACGGATGAATCCTCTGCACGTATCCTCCTCCCTGCATTATTAATATGCACTAAGTGAAGCTGTTTTAACTACGATTAGCATCGGGTGGATCTTTCTTAGCTGCAATTTTATCTCCCACACACTCTCTCCTTCTTTTTCAGTCCTGTCACTGCTAATATCAGCCATTAATGGAAGCCGATTTGGGCAAGATTGCCAGTATGCGGCGCAGGGCATATGGAGAGGAAGTCAGATAAATAGATTTAATTATGCCCAGTGGGGAAAACTCAGGGCCTCCTGGCTGTTTTCATTATCGAACGAAGGTGGGGCTTTCTTGCAAACAAGAAAGCCCAGGATTGGTTGAAGTCGTTGTCAGTCGAAAGCGGCTCTCTGTGGCCCTGTGTGACCTTGTTGTTGGGTGGCAGTCCACTTGTAGCCTGATCCTCATTTCCACTAGGAAACCACACCAATTTTAAAGAGCTCTTGTTGTCTATTTTTTGCTGTGAATGTTATTCTGTCTATTTCGAGCCTGAAATATTTTCCGAGCAGTCTCACCATGAAGCAGCGTCGTGTTGCCAGAACAAGAGAAGGAGGCACCGAGTTACATCACAACCCTCTATAGTGTTAATCTCTCTCTCTCTCTCTCTCTTTCTTTCTGTGTCTCCCATTTCTCTCTCCGTCTGCTCCCCAGTTTGTTTCTCGTTCACCCTCCCTCTATCTGTCTCCCTCTTTTCTCCCTTTACTGCAAACTCCACCGAGATATGCACGCTCCTCCACAAATACATACAGAGCAATCTAATTACTGCGATAACATTTCTGCTTGGCTGATTAACTGTTCTCCCTGTGCCTCTGAACGCAGCAGCATTGCTTCTATATATTCCTAAGCTCCTTATTCCTCCCCAGTCGAGCTGCACTTTCACAGGAGCTTTGGCTCACCCATCCATCTCTCTTCTTTTCTCTCACTTTTTCTTTCTTCCTCCCTTACTTCTTGGGCTGTTTCTTATGCTTAGTGTTTCTCGTTTAGTCTCCAAGGCAGATAGGCTATTTAGCCATCCCTCACTTTTTCTGGCTTGCTCATTTAATTCTTTTTTCCTTACTTGCTCATTCTTTTTCTGCCTTTCTCTTTCTTTCTTCTTTCTATCACCCGCTCTGCTTCTTTTTTTCTCTGTGTCTCATTCTGCCATTCATTCTCCAAGGATATTTGGCCAGTTTTCTTTCTCGCTCTGAGCTATTTGCTGCTTTCTTCTTCCTTAGAATGCTGTTTTCTGAATTCTGTTGGAAGAAATCTCTGTGTTTTGTTTAATAATAACAAGAGTTTTTAGCAGTATCCCATGAGCCCTGTCCAGTCATGTTTTTTTATCGAAAGCAAGATATATTTCAGATGTTAGAGAAACCTAAGCTAATCATACATGCAGCAAACACAAGCAGTAATTACATTGATTTCTGTTGGTCTCTGAATCCAAGTGGGTACAGGTACTGGAAGCCATGTACCCCTACGAGCTAATAGCTCACGTACAGAAAAAAGCGCTAATCAATTCAATTCATCATCGAAGGGGGTGATAAATGAAAGAAAGAATTATGGAGCTAGTTTTTTCTGTGTGTGACGTAGTGCCGGAAAGTGTTATGAACTTCTCTCAGGAGATCCAACCCATTCAACCCCGGTTACATAGTGCAGAATCTTCAGGTATTTGGGGCACAGAGTGAGAATGACAGAGGTGTCATTCTCCCTATAACAAGTTGTGAATTTAAAGCTGTTATTTTAAGGTATAATAGTTGCATAGTAGTGCTTTAACCAAAAATCTTCTTGACTGATTAGACTGTACAGAACTCAGCATGTCAGGCTTCTCGTGATGCTTTTACCAATGCATAAATTTAGACAACATATTCAGCTGTTTACGTGATGGAGGAAATCAGTTGGGCAGCTGATCCACACCAAAATATTTGGAGAACATCTGATCTTGCATAGCATAGATATAGTAGTGTCATTCAGAGAGGTGCATGTTAAGATAATGGCAGAAAAAACTGCAGCAGCAACAAGTTTATTCAGAGTCTGTTGCAGCGTAACTACAATGATTTTAAGATGCTGCTGAATACTTTTAAGGCTCTTCATGGCCTGCACTTCTATTTTTATAAACTTTTATTTCATATGAGCTTGTAGGAAAATCCTTGGCCAGAGGTCTTTTGGCAGTTTGAGAGTCCCGGCTTAAAACGAGAGGGGACAGAGTCTTTGCAGTCAGGCCCCTCCAGGGCTCTGGAATGAAGCGAGGGTGGCTGAATCATCTTGTAAATCTCCTCTTAAAAACACATTTTAACGGAGCGCTTCCACTTTGGTGAAGCGATTCGTAACCTGATTTCTGAAAAGTGACCTACAAATAAGTATTATTCTTATTTTCCTTGCTCTCCTTTCCTCACATTTAGTTTCCTTGCTTCCTTGCTCCCTTCTTTCCTCTCTCTCCTAGGTAGACAGGATGCTAAACCAGCTTCTCTGCAGAGATGGGCCCTTCCTGCTCTGCTGTGCTGTTGCGTGTTTCAGTTTGTGTATCCTTGCCTCACCTCAAACACTGTATGGCAAGGTGTTCACATGTTTCATCGAGTCTGCGAGCGCGTGAGTTCGCACACACAATGTCCACATGCACACAACGTCAATTAAATGCTTGTCCTCGTCCCGAAAAACACAACTCCCCCCTCCCAGCACGCGCACGCACACATCCACAGCGCCAGACAGCCTTCTCACATCCCTCGTTATGCCTGGCGATAACTAACCACCCACTGACTCCCTGCTGCACCAGATAGGAAAGCTTATTAAGACTATACACACTCAACTCACACTGCACACTGTCAGAGTTGTTGTCACAATTGCAGAAAACAAAGCGCCGCTAATGCCGAGAATGGAAGCGAAGAGGTGATTTCTTGAAAAATTTATAGAGAAAAGCCCAAAACGACGCTGCAGAGAGGAGATATTTAGTTGAAGTTTTTCAGCAAAAGAAATCTGACGCACTCTGTTAAGACTATTATGTGTAATAGTTAAGTTTGTTTAACAGAGTGAGCTCCTTTGCTCCCTCTGGCCCTCTCCCTCCCTCCTCAGCGGGCTAATTGCACAGGTCAGGTTGGTGACATCACCGCGCTGGCTAGCTGTGATCTCCATGTTACATATAGGGGCCTCATTAGAGCACGGCTAACTGAGCGCATGTCACCCCCCCCTCTCCCACAGTAATGAGAATGACAGTAGCTGTAGTAATTACAGTCAGTCCAGTTTCTTGCCCGCCTGCTTACCTTGCAGCAAATTTGGCTGGCTGCATTTATCCAAATCAGGGTGTTGATTTTGTAAAGCACAGTTGTCATTATAGATAATGGCTGACTTGGGCTTTTCACAGTAGACTCAGGCAAATGGCAAAAGGAAGGAGAAGAGGAGAGGTCATTGGTTAATCAAGAAGTATATGAATAATTTTCTTCCTAAGCACTTCTCTTAGAGAATGGTTGCAAACATATTTTATGATAATATCCATATAGTGATAAGTATACTAGCAGGAACTCTCCTTCCCAGAGTTCAGTGCAAACCAAACAGCCCACAGTCGTTTCCTGTCAGGACCCCGAGCCCGTCGAGGTGACGCCAAGGTGTCGCAGGGGCGACGGCAGGAGTAGCGGGCTAATGATGACAGCGAAGCGCTAATAATGGTTCCCGGTAGCTCTCGTGACAGTGGGGAGTGTATTAAATGGGACACCAGAGCAGTCTGACTCACCCAGACCCCCTGCTTCTCCTTAATGAGAGTTTGATGGAGTGGTTGTGTAGGTAGATAATGCTAAGTTAATGAGATGTCCTATTCCATGAGACTGTTTGCAGTTCCCTACAGAGTTAGCGTGTGTGTTGCCTGCATTGATGTATATTGCTGTCTACTTGAGTGTGTGTGTGGCTGCTTACCTGTGTTTGTGAGCTATATATATATTGGTTTCTAGATTACTGTGTATGTGTCTGAGTTATTTGTGTTTAGAGAGTTGTTTTTCTGCCTGTGTGTGTGTGTTTGTGCATTTACTTACCTTGCTGCTGCTTGTGCTTGTAGAGTATAGATCTGTCATTTATTTTTTTATCCAGCAGCAGCCTAGCACTCAACAGGAAATTAAACGTCAAGTTTCTGAAAGAGTGACAGAGCAGAAAGAAGTGTCCTAAGAAGAGGCAGAATTAATAAAAAAGCAAAGAACAGTGGCAAGTAATGAAAAGAAAATAGAGAGAGCGATGAGACATTGTTAACAAACACTTGGCTCACCACAATGGGAAAAGACGGGAGTTTTGGCGATGAAGAAGGGATAAGATAATGGGAGAGTGGGGGATAACCACCTCCCTCATGGCAGGTACATGTCTCTAATTGGGAGTCCCACCCCTGTTCCGCATCCCCCCTCCTTTCTTTTTCCTTCCATCTCCTTTCAGACAATGCAGTGAGAAAAAGAGGCTTTCCTAATTAATGCAGATATAATGATGGGTCCAACTGTGGACCTCTGCCCCCTCGGTATGTTGATTAAAGCGCTCTGTGTGTGTGTGTGTGTGTGTGTGTGTGTGTGTGTGTGTGTGTGTGTGTGTGTGTGTGTGTGTGCACAGAGGCGGGGTGAATCTACCAGACAGCTCAGCCAGATAAACCTGGGATTTTGGATAATCATATATTTATGTGTAATATAATTATATGTCTATTGATGCATACTAAGATGAATAGTGCTGATATTCCTTTTCCAACAATACTGAATTCTATATGCTTATCACTGAGGTAATTGGTAGTCTTCTTTTGGCTCCAGCATAATGCGGGAGTGCTTAGAAAATCAAAATAGTTCCAAGAAGAAGAAAAAAAAAACTGCAGAAAAAAGATGCTGCAGCAGCGCCCACACTGTTTCTGTGGCAAGTGATCTCTAGGAAGTGAGGTGGAAAAACATTACAGCAACAAGGGCTTAGCAGCAGCGATATCACCTGAAGAAAAAAATAAAAATAAAACGAGGATGTTGCAGACAGCAGATTTAAACTTCCTAAAATGGCCCAAAAACACAGGGGGAAACTGTTCTCGATGCCAGTTTTGCTTTAAGGGGCAATTTTACACATTACCAGTCATGGGTGGTGCTAGTCAGCCTACTCAGCCTGTGAGAACAGTTGTATAATGTGGCATAGAGGAACTAGGTCAAGTCTGAGAAAGTAACCCTGATGATGTCATAAGGGTCATCTCATTTTGGATCAGCGGGGACCCAGGCTCAGATCTGAGCACACTTGACCCCAAAATCCAGTTCATTTGACTAGTGTCAACACTGTGTACTGTAACTTGAAAGGACTGTGTCAAGTGTCTCTGTCGAGTGGTAGGAACTCAGGCAAGATAAGAAGTAATCTTACCTAATATGAAAATACCCTTAAAGGTCCTTCACACCCACACAGGTGTTTTCATTTATCCTGCCTGATGAGACCTCAGCTCAGGTTGAGCAGAGTGCTGTTACATAAGGTCACCTTGTATTAATAAGGGTGAATTGTTCACTGTTAAGTGCAGAGTATTTACCAGGAAGTGTGTGTGTGGGGGTGGGTTGATAAAAATACTCCATTGACTTATATTAAGTGTAGGATCCAGTGTTTTGGGAGCTTGACCCTTATACCTCCGCTGCTTTAATTTTGACCATTCTTCTTAATCTTTCTCTCATGACTCCTTCAGCTTTATGGGAATGCAACACTAAATAGATGAAATATCATTTTAAAATATCAGTTCATTGGTGCTGAAGTCAGTTTTGCAATAGAGCACTACCTAATTCCTATCCCTTACAGTGGAGTAGGCCTTTAAAGGGCCACTATTAGTGATTAGATCTCTGCCCAGGTTGAATTTTACCAAAGCTACGCTGAGAATTACCTGGAGTTCATGCACAAATAAAGTGCAACACACACCCGCAACCTCACAGAGTGAGAGGGCGTTTGACTGTATCAAAAGGAGATCATTTGATTGCCCTCTTCACAGCAAAACCCAAGCAACGTGAGTGTCTGACCCGCTGTTGGCAACAATAACCCACACAGGTATAAGTGAAGTGAGTAGATTTGCTCAAAACAACACTAATTGGTTTGTAGGATGGTGCCAAGCCAACGCAGCATCCCTGTCCAGGTTTGACGTCAACTCTGAAGCTGCGTTGCTGCTCTTGGCCAGGCCAGCAGGTTACCATTCAGGCCACGTATCTGCCTGTAGCAGTAATGAGAAGTGCCTTGCTGTTAATGAGATAAACACAGACATTAGATTGGCTCAGCAGGAGCTGGAAGGAAAGGAGAGGGCGAGAGGAAAGAGAAGTAGGTTGGCGGGTGAGACGGAGGAGGCGAGAGAGAAAGAGAGGCATGGTTGAGAGAGAAAGGAGATGAGAGAGGGTGGTGGGCATGGTGAGAAAGATGATGTGAAGAAGAGATAGAAGAATATGAAATATTTAGAGAAAAAGCCTTGGTTAATTTCTTGAAAGTGTGAAGCAGAGCTTCATTATAACTGGAACAGAGGTGACGAGTATATTTTCCCTGTAAAATGAGAGAATAAGAGCTCCACAATGATAATGATGATGATGGTCATAATGGCAGAGTTGATAAGAAAAACATAACACACTGTGGTGTAACAGCTATTTTATTGGATGAAATGTTAAAATATTCATGCTCCATATGCTGCGTGACAACTGTACCCCTTTTTCATGCGCCCGCACACACACACACAGACTGGATTGTCAGTGCCTGCTGTGACATCATAACCTTATCTATCATTAAGCAGTCTTTTTCCAGGCACAGCCGCTAATGAACGCACAAGAGTGCGAGTGAGTTTGTCTAGCAGTGGGCAAACGTGCATGTGTGTGTGTGTCAACATTTGGAGAGCTGATGCAAGGTGGAGTGTGTGTAGTGTGTGTAGTGTTTGTGTGTTGTGCGAGTTGGAGAGCCTCTTTCATCAACTCACGCAAGCCCTGTTGCGCGAGCAAGTTTATTGTTTCATCATAAAAGCCTCCAAACGGATCCTATTAAAGCACATAAACCGTACCTCCAAAATAAAAGCACATTTGGCAGGCAGCCGTATTACCTACCTGAGGCTTTAAGATCAGTCAATTGAACTGGAAGTTGCAGGGATAAGCTCGCACAATCTCAGTACACCACAAAGATCAATTAAAATTCACCACATCTGTGTCTCTTCTTGTACTGTCCAGGTTTGGCAAGAAGAAAGACGACAAGAGCAAGGACGCAGCAAAATCATCCAAAAGTAAGCTGGAGGCCCTGAGTGAAGAGGAACTGGACAGGATCCCTGACAACAGAGATGGGTATGAATCACAGAAAAAGTCTCTGTGTTGTTTTTCACAGTTATGAGGTTTACAACACAGGAAAGTGCTGAGAGAGCCGGAAAGTTCACACAATCATAGAAAAGCATTTGTCAGTGTAGTAAAGTGCAGTGATTGACACCTTACCTGACAAGTTGTGAATCATCCTGATGCAGCAACATTCACCCTCCTGGTTCTCCAAAACAACTGCACTTTTATGTGTAACACAGCTGTCTATCAGTCCACAGACTAAAGACAGGCTGTTTGTTAAGTACTTGTACTATACTCACCCTTCCTGTTTGACAGCTACGATCCACGTTACACCGAGATCCACTCCGGCCACGCCACCCCAGACCCGGCCTCCCTCCCCGATGTGGAGGACGACGACAGCGACCCCAACTACGCCCGCATCAACAACTTCCGCCAGCCTCCCTCGCCTCAGTCGTTCGTCAGCCGCACGCCCTCCCCCGCGGCACAGATAGCGGGTCCTAACCTGCCTCAGGCCTCCGCTGAGGAGCTGGATGGGCTCTACGCCAAGGTCAACAAGTCCAGACCCCCGCCTGCTCTGCAGAACCAGCACCACGCACAAGCAGACAGGTAAGAGAAGGGAGGGGTCGAGCTTGGGGGAAAGAAAAGTGTTGCATTTATGTCTCTTAATTTTGCCTCTCAAATCCTGTAATGCCTATGTGTCTGTTTTTTAAATATGTATACACCATTTGCATCTTTGCTCCTGCGTAGGTACACAAACTTGTGCACGTAGGTGTGTACAGACAAGGTCACGAACCGTGGCTTGACCGGCATGAGAAAGAGAGTATTTCCACATATCTACATTCACGGTCTGCCAAGCTGGAAAATGCATAAAACATGAACGCATGCTTACACCGTAGTAGCATCCTCACATATGCACACACACACACATACACAGCAGTGCTATGCATGATTCATGCAACTCTTTTGTTCCGTTTGCGATCATTTTGACCTCAATAAATCTTTAAAATCTCTAAAAACACGATTTGAATCATTTCTATTTGATAATAAATTTTTCTGTAATATTCATGGAAGGAACTTGTTTGTATTAATCTGTACGTGATAATATATTCGAAAAGATTGTTTGGGGTCAGTCTTACTGCCAAGCATAAAAAATGGAGGAATATTAATGATTTGCATGTTGTGCTTCTAAGCCTGTACTCTTTATATAGTATGTGTGTGTTTGTGAGAGAGGACATACTATTTGTAGAGTACAGTTGAAGCACAACACACCCCTGAAAGCAAGGTTGCCTCTGCTCAGCCCTCTCTTCCATTTAAGAGAGGGTTGTTGACTTTCATGCCACTACACCTCTCAGGCCACCAGCTGTATTCTTGTACAGATACAGATATGAATGCAAAATGAATACAACTGGAATCACTCAAGGTGTTCATGGATGCCATATGTTGACTAATATATAAAATATGACAACACACACTGAAGTTAAAAAGGACCACAGCAGTGACATGTTTTTGTTGTGTTGCTTCTGTACACAAGAATATTGGATTTAGAATTAAACAGTGGCAGTCAGGTTAAAGTGTTAAATCTCAGTCCTCACATTTTCTGAGATGAAAAGCTTACAAAAAAGAATAATGAAGAAATCATTTTTCATGTTTAGTGCAAATCATTTGCAGTCCCTGACTCAATTCTTTGACCAACAGCCATCACCAGACTCTTGGTATCTTTCCTGGTGATGCTCTGGCATGTTTATGCCATAGTCACACATGCTCATTTGGCCTCAGGTTAGGTGACTGAGTTGGCCAGTCAAGAACATAATGTCTGGCAACAAAAAGCTTCTTGGTTGCCTTGTCTGTATGTTGTACTGTTGTACTGTTGCAGAGTCATAGTCTAGCCTCATAGACACTGTTGAATTTTACACATCATTTTGGTATTTTATAACACAAATACACCTAAAGCCATGTGCAAAAAAAGAACAGTATAGGCTTTAAAGGGCAATTTATGGTAGTATAATGAAAAAATGTGCTTGCACTTGAGTAAAACGTATTATTTAGTATAATATTGGGGTGTCAGAGCCACTCACTTTCAGTATAACAGAGGGGTTAATGCTTGCAGAAGTTCAAGGCTTATCAGTGTTGTCATTCCTTCATATTATATATCATTACTGCTGAAGTTTGAAACCTTAGAGTTTAACTTACAGCCACTTTTGTATGTGAGAGAGAAAAAGGAGAAAATCGAGAGAGGATTCTAATGCAAATTTATCATTTCCCGTATGAAATAATACGGGCCACATTAAAACTTCCCTCAACTTAAACTCTGACAGAAATTACTATTGACTTGCAAATCAAAAACTAAGCCCCAGACACCCAATCTCATCCAGAGAAAGAGAGGATACAGAGAGGGAGAGGTTGGACATAGAAAGGAGACAGATGGGAATGGAAAGAAGTGACAGACGGAGGGAGAGAGAGAAAAGAGGAGGCTGGGAAAGAGTGTAGAGAAAGATTGAAGAAAGACAGAGCCAAAATGGAGAGGGAGAAAATGGAGAGATAGGTTGAGTAAATTCGAGAGAGAAGTGACAGAGGAGAGGATGCAGACAAAAGAGGAGGAGGGATAATTAGCCACAGTCTAGCAGCCTGACAGATCTGTTAGACCACTTTAGCTCTCATCCACTAGTGGTGGGTACTTCATTACCAGCCTGTTTTCTCCCTCTCCTCACTTTCTCTCTCTGTCTCTGTGTCTCTTTCACTGTGTCACTTGTCCATTCTCCCTCCCCCGTTTTCTCGTAATGTATATTAGATAGTCTTTAGCATTAGCATGATGGATGAGGAGCCTTCCTTGGCTTGTTAACTCTGTATGTAGGGGTGTCTCCAGAGACAAAGAAAGACAGAAATAAATGTCCAATAATGTTGTTAATGGGCGGTCATACTGCACATGTTGGTTTTCATGTGATGTCTTAGAGAAGAGTGCACTCAAATAATTAAACAAAATGGTCCCACAAAACACACAAGAAACGTTAATAAAAGGAAGGGTGATTGTATTTTTTCTTTTCAACAAAAGACCAAAACAGGAATGATCCACTAAAGCAATGGGTGACTGGCTAAAGTACAGCCTCTGTGCCATAGATCAGCCGCGTGACAGAAAGGAAGAGGGAGGGGACAAGCTACAAGGAAAGGGTCTCTAAGCGAGTCGCCAAACCAGATCCACGAGGAAGCCACCTTCAGACCTTAGGGCTGATCCAACACTTGGATCCAGCAGGCGCGCGCGCGCGGCCAGCGTGCCGCACACAGCCAACGCTGGCCATTTGCAAGCCCAGCGTAACCGAGCGCTGTGTGTGGTCCAGTGGTCGGTACCACTGGCACAAAAATTACAGGGTTCAAGCCATTTGCCAGATCTGTGTGGTGTGCATGGTTATCTGCGTTGAAGCGCAAACAAAGCCCACTTTCACCGCCTATATCTTCAGCCTATAGGCAGCGCTTAATAGAAAGTGCCGAGATTTAATGATGCAGAACAACGTATCTGCTTCTTTCATCTTTTACATTACACAGTTTTAATGATGTTGAGGAAGAAATGAGCTGATTATACATGCGGGAGATGCTTCTAAAATCCCTAATGTTAATTTTGCTTTATCCAAATGTTTTTGAAGGTAAGTGCGCATGCCTCTGCGTCGATGCATGTGTGTGTTTGCATAGTTTTGCCAACTGAGACACACTAGCCCCCCCTCCCCTTCTGTCAAGGCCCTCAACAGTGGACTCCTAGTGCTGTCTCCCTAATTTACCGTCGGACATTTTCATTAGGCCTTCAATGGCAGGTGTGTGCCGTGATGGGCGTCACATTTGATTAGAGCTATGCTAGAGGCTGACCTGTGGAGAAAAAAGGTTAGCTATGCTTGTCAAATTTTATTAGCCAGAAGGCACTCTTTGTGGCTGGAGCAAGAAACGGAGAGATGAGATGAAAGAGAAGTGAGAAAAAGAGAGAGGCCAAGGCAGAGAGATGTAAAGACTCGTGAGAGGTGTGTGTTTTTTTTTTAAATGCGCCATTGTGCTAAGAGAAGGAAGAAGGAAGATGAAGGTGAGCTTGTAAGCTAAGACAAGTAAATGACACATCAGTGAACATGCTCCCAGTTTTCTACCGCTGTTCAAGCAGTGGCACGAGGAGTACATGCCTCTGAGTTTACCTGACACCGTGACAAAGTCCAATTCTCTAATCACGCTAGACAGGTGTGACTAATTGTTGAAACATATTAGAAAGAAGCTACAAGGTCCTCTTGGATGTAGATCTGGTGTAGTGTTGATTTTCTCCCCTTTCCCTTTTCGCCCCTCCATTCGAGTGCAACACCGAAGACACAGTTTCATTCCCCTATAGACAGAAAAGAGAAGAAGCAAGCAGTGTGAAAGAAGTGCAAAGCAGGTATTATATAAGGAGACTTCCCATTAATGCAGATGCAAATTCACTTTTTCTGTATTGCAGGCAGAAAATACATCATCTTGTTTTCTGCTGTGGGTTTAGTTGTCAGGTAGCATCTGCCTGAGGAAGAGCTCAAAGAGAAAGAATCCTGTATGTTCCCCTGAAAACAACACATCATTAGTGTAGACTGTGTATTAAGACATTTTTGTCTTCTTTGCCTTTTTATCATCTTTTATTGGTGCTCTATCTCAGCAATTAAAATGTATCCTTTTTGCATTCAGGCAGCTCCCTCGCTTTTCTTTTTGTTCATGGTCAGTTACACAGATGAAACTGGCTGTTACGGGAAGCTAGTGTTAAATTGTGAGTAAATCAAGTTTCATTTTTATGGCTGTGCATTTGTCTAACAACAGAAAACAGATACATGATGAAGTAATGTGTCTGTTGTATTAGATGCTGAGGTTCACAATGTTCAGTGAGGCAGTGGTGACCAACCTTTTCAGATCATCATTTTACCCTTTAAAATGTAACTAATTCTCTAGGTTTTGATCATTTTAAAACCAAAGAGAGACTTTTTCTTTTCTTGTCTGTTTCACTTGATTTCATTGAATGTTTCATTTGAACGATGTTTAGAGGCCCAAAGATGTTAAAATATGAATTATTTCACATATCAAAAAAGCCTAATTATTATTTTTTGTGTCATACATCAGAAAAATTAAGATAATTTTGTGATGGCTGATCTCTTGTGTGACTACATTAGTTATCTGGCTGCAAACTATGTTTCCCTTTGGAGACAATGAAGATACTTTTTTTTTTTCATTCTTAGCCCATCAATTATTTTGTAACCCCTTCCATTTATCTTGGGACCTCTTGAGGGGCCCTGACCCCCAGGCTGCCAATCACTGCGCTGAGGTAAAGCAAAATCCATCCAACATGTAAATCACAGCATTACATTTCTGCAGACATGTGGGGAGATAATTAGTGATAAATGACTACAGTATTGGGTCACTGTGTTAAAGGGGCCTTACACCAGTTTTACATATGGTGATCAGTTGGTTGGTGATGGAGAGGACTACTCAGCCAGTGGAAACAGCTGTGGCTCTGGAGGGTAGTCTCTGAATGTTGTTTTTAAATTTTAAAGATGTGGAGTTGCATTATGGGAAGTGTAGGATCCAGTGTTTGTGGAGCTTGACCCATTGTCAGGCTATCACAGCCTCTGCCAGCATTGATTTTCAGTCTTTTTTTATCTGTCTTTTATAATTCCCCTAATTTTATGGAATTGCAAAACTAATTTGCTAAGTTAACCGTTTAAATTATCAGAACATTATTCAGGCCTCCTCTGAAATTAACTCTTGATTTGGCTTCAAGTTAGAACTCTTGTTATCCTTGCAGAAACTGCAAGACCAATTCTGATTGGGTTAGGTTCAAGTTTGCCGTAGTACCTTTTCCTATAGGTTTCAGTAAGACTCAAAGGGACTGATAAAAGGCTAGAGTTCAGAGGGAGTATAAAACAGCACATGTCTTTCAGTAAAAACCTCTTTGTCTTCCCATGGCTTCCATTATGGAGCTCCACTGATTTCTGTCCGACTATTCCCAATATTACACTGGGAAGCCAACTATTGACCATGCACTTTGATGTGTGCTTACTTCCAGCACGCAGGCAGCAAAGAAAAACCTGCCTTCCTGAGCTTCTTTCCCCCCAGTGTGTTGTGTTTAAATCAGCTAGCCACAGCAAGAAGAAGTCGCCAAACCAGCCGGCGGCGGCACACACTTCCTAATTAGTCTGCCCTCACACTGGCTAACACCACGGGATAGTTGCTTTTTGCACACATGCTCTCCCGCTCTCTTTCATATGACAGTCGGTTTTGTTCTCACTCCAGTTTTCCTGCTTTTTCTTTCACTTTTTTTCCAAGTTTCTATCTGTCTTTATGTTGCTGTTTGGCATTGCTCTCATTCTGTCTTCTAACGCGTCTTTCATTTCCTGCTCCTGTGTCTCATCTTCTCCCTCTCCTCCCTCAGTCTCCATCCTCCTCCAGTTTTCCTTCTCTCTGTGTGCCGTCAGATCAACCTGCATAGTCAGATACTCTGAAATATGGATGAAATGTGATACATGAAGGAATAACTGGTCTAACTTAAGTGGCTTAAGCTAGTATAACAAAATAAGGCTTCATTGATTTATTGATTTCTTGTAGACTACAGTATTTACAAGTCAGGCACTCAGTCTGATGCCCCTATGAGCGTGCAAGACCTCTATGCATCACAAATAGAAACATTTGTGTAAAGAAAATGAAAGTATAGGGCTCTGGTTCCCTTCACAATCTAACTTAGAGGTTAAAGGTGCTATATAGCTGCTGTCACTACATAGCCAACATTAGCATTAACAGCTGTTTACTTACCAAAAACTTTAGCCATCATTGCGCTGGACACTACAATAACTCAGTATCACAAAGTGGTATCACAAGATGCGACAGGATGGTCCCAGCTGGTTAGCAAGCTAACTTCAGCAGAAGGAAATAAGTGATAGAAATAGAAGCAAAGCAAGAGTTAGCAATGCTTTCCACCACTGGAGACAGATCTTATGACAGAGATAGAAACCTAAAGTTTTTTTTTGAACATCACATCATCATCTGAGAAATGTCACCTATGTTTCTCATCTGTTAAGTGCATTTGGATGGCAACTCACTCTCTTTAGTCTTATATCACACTGCTCTGTTGAGATAATTGTAGATCACTATAGCTCAGGTCTGTTGTGTTTATGCAACTGGCCCCAGGCCTATAGACGGGCAATCAGCAGTTATTAGATGCTGATGACAACAGGGGAGCCTACCTGTCTCTGTCTAAACACACACCCACACATCCACACACACACACTCGTATAGGACAGGACATGCAAATGTGTGTGCTTATACAGACACATACACACTCGTGTATCCCTCTCTCCCTCTTCTGTCACTGTTTGGAAAAGCAAAGCAACCTGCTGAATTGTCAACCCAAACTGCTACTCAACAAACCCCCACCCCCGCCCTCCCCTCTCTCTAATGTTTTATCCAGAATCAGCCTCTGTCTTCAGCCATTAATATGATAATATTTGGCGTTGTCAGTGATGGAGGCCGTGGCATAATGAGATAATTACAGTGTTGTTTCATTTGGAGAGCGACACGCACGCTCAATCAAAATGGCAGCCCTAATTACGGGCCCAGGGATTGGCTAATGGGTTCGGTAGAAGAGGGGTGGCGTGAAAAAAAATCTCAACTTGGCTCTGTGCATCCGTTCTCTGAGGGTCTGTTTGTTTGTTTGTGTGTGGAGAGGGGCTGGTGGGCGGCAGAGGGTAAGTAAGTAATAAAAAGCAAGTAATAAGTGAATAAATAAATAATACAGGAGATTAAGTGTGAATATCTTAACAGCAAGGTTGTCTGCAGGACGCAGCACTTGGGGGAGAAACAGAGATTAGTATTGATTAGCTTTGTGTTGAAACCAGCCATTAAACCAATCTCAAGAAGCAACAATTAGCACAGTACCGGGCCTAATGCCGTCTCAGATATCCATCTTTATAAAACAGAGGCATCTGCGCTGGCATTTCATCGCAGAACAGAAACTTTTGGAAAGTTCTTTTCCTCATGGCAGCAAATCAGGATTGAATATTGTGCCCTTAGCGCCGACAGGGACGCTGCAATGAGGAGCGTGCACACACACACATACACACAAACACACACACACACACACACATACACAGACATTTGTGTAGAATGATAGCACCACTTTGCATATCAACATACTGGCACAGAAGTGTGTATGACTCAGCCTTCTGTCCCCAATGAGTTGGATAGAAGGCGGGCTGCATTAAATCAGGGTACATATACACAGGCACAGACACACTGCGAGTGTGTCCCACATTCCAAATTACAAAGACTGACTAAACTAACAGAAATGCACACCTTTATACATTCCTGAGGTTTTCTTCATAAACACAAACATATACTCAGAGTCTGAGCCAGATTTTCTAATTAAAGGCAGGGTCACAAGAGAGGTTTAAACATGTAAGCTATGTACTTCACTAATGAACTTCTCTATCTGGTCTGTGTCTCTCTCTCACTCTCTCTCCTTCGCTCCATTTCATTCAATATCTGCCTGGAGGTCAGACCATTAGAATGTAAGGCACAACGCCTGTTTGATGAAGGCTGTGTGGGTGTTTTTATGTGTCGGACAAAGGCCTTCCTTGTGTGCAGTTGTTAAGGGTATTTGAGTTTTACAGATGCAGAGGAAAGGGTGGAAAGTTTGCCTTTTCTCCTTGTATTACATTTTTTTTGTTTTTTTGCCTCTGAATATTTTTTATACAGCACGTATCTCCTGAGGACAAAATAGCAAACGAACAGCATATCAGTGTCAATATGAGATACCTGTTTCCAATGCAGCCGGTAAACACAGATAAACGACAGCACTATGTCGTACTTTGGTTGCACATCCTGAAGGATTGTGCTCACTCAGGTGCACGGTTTTTGTCTGTCGCCTTTTGTGTGTGTGTATGTGTGTATCCATACCCTTGTTTATGTCTGCCCAGGTTTGTACTCTCAGGTGTGTGTTGCTTATCTAGCATTAAGGTCCAGTGAGCATGATCATGTCTTTAAGTTTTGGCCCCATTCTGTCCTGAGTTGTTATCTTTTCCTTGGCAGTTGCTGCCACTTTTTTCCTTCTTTTTTTCTTTTTCAGATGTATTCTTCGTTTTCACCTTATGGTCACTTTGCAAAGGTCAGATTCAGCAGGATCATTAAGGTGTCGACTTGTCAATCTGTCCGTCTGGAGTTCAGTCCTGGGTAGCTCCTCATTGCTCTATGTGACTTTCAAGTGAAAAGGCACATCCATCAAATGTTTTTATACCATTTCTGTTCAATTTCTTTTCCTTGGTTTTCTCTGTCAGCTGTAGAAAGTCTTCTCAGAGGCAGTACTTTGTGGATATTATCTGTCTGCTTGTCAGTCTTCCTGCGCTGTCAAGGGTTGTCACTGCGGAGCCGAAGAATACCAGTGGATTTAACAAAAGACGAAGTTGAACGTATCATGTTCCGCCAGCCTTTTTGTTCACTTTTTCTCCCGCAGCTGTGGCAGAAATTAGACTGTTTATCCTTCAGAATGAACTAACAACATCTTAAGATCGTGGGGCTTGTTCTTGAAAGTCTTTTTGCTCCTCTCTAACCACCATCTACCTTGCATTTTTTTTACAACTTTCATCTCTGTCTCTCTGCAGTGATCCACGTTTCCAGGGGTTGCGCAGGGAGTACCAGCAGGCCCGAGCCGCTCCAGTCTACGAGGAGCTAGACGCCGCACGGCGCAGAGTTCTGGAGAATGACCCAAACCGGGTGAGTGTGCACACCTGTGGGAATGTAGCAGGCAGATGTCAGTATCAGGAAATAAGTTTAAGCATCCATAAAAATGCTATGTAATGAGATGCTCTACTGCAAGTCATAAACCCACACTGGACACTACAAAAGGCTGAGAGGGGATATGTGTGTATACTTGTCTCCAGAGCATGCCAGTGTTCCTGTGAGCCCAGCCTGTTTTCCCCTGAGCCTTTCTCAGGCTATTTTCAGCTCCCTTGTTAACATTTTGAGGTGCTGTGTGCCACCGAGGCGGCGCCCGCTCTCCTCCTCATTTAGTTTATGGAGAGATCTATTAGACCGGTGACATTTCCATCCACCCTCTCTTTCAGCCCTATATCTCAACCTTCTCTCTTTCTTTCTTTCTTATCCTATTGCGTCTCCATTTTTCCTTTCCCTCTCTGATAGTGTTGTCTGCCCCTAACTGGCTCTACCTTCTGTCTTATTTTGTCAGAGCAACAATGGTCTGAAATGCCTCACTGTAGTTGCCTCTCCTAACCAAGCTGCACTGCTAAATGTCCCTGAACCTGTATTGATCCAGCCTGAGGAATCATTTCATTTACCTGCGTACACTCCCGAACTCAGCATACTCGCCATGGAAATCAATAGCCATTTATCAGCCATTTTAAAATGGGATTTTTTTAATAGCGCGCCCAAGGATGCAGAAAATCACACTTTGATCCGAATCCGAATCACTGAATCTGGCTGCAGCGATTTGCGAAAGGCATTTCCTCAGAGCTAGATTTATTTTTCATTAAATGACACAACTGAGCAAAGAGAGAAGCAGAGGCATCTGGGAAATATGGGATGGATTTACTGGCAGCATCGCCGATACCCATTCACCTGACACAACCTGCCTCTTGCTGTGCCAGCTTCCTCGCTTATTGTAGTCTCTGTTTATTGAGCAATGAAGCCCTGAGAACCAGTCTTCATTAGGCGCTCACAGACGCGCACCACGGCTGCTTTCTTTGAGGCCCGAAGGGCTTCGTCACTCATTACACATCCCTGTGCAGCATGTGTTTCTGCCTCGGTTTCTCCATGACTCAGTCAGTACCAAGAACTCTGATGCAATTAAAGCGCAGCAAGTGTGAGGCGCAACCTCTGATCTGATTGTTATTTTTCTCCCCAAAAAAGACAGCGGTGTCCAGGGTGAAAACCAGCGGTGGGTTCCTCTCCTGAGGAGCCTGATAATGAAACACCCCGCTCACAATCACACACGCTCGCACACATACATAGCGAGAATAGAAACAGTAAAACATCCGGGAAGTTATATGAGGTACAAAAAAAGAGAGAAGATGATAATGGAATGTTGAAACGCAACATGATGGCTGACAAATGACTGGGAAAGAATATTTTTAGTCAACCATTGAAACTACAAGAGAGAAACTATAATGTAATAACATATTTGAAGCAAAAGGAAAGGACTGTAGCTAACTGTAAAGTGAGACTGCACTCACTTGTACAAAGCTTTTGCAGTCAAACACGCACACACCCTGTAGAGAGATGACCGCCAAAAGAATAAGCAGAGACATGAATAGATTTTCTGACCACAGTCTGAGCTTTTATCCTCACTTTTGTTTATGTCAGTTAGGGTTCATGTGTTACCCAGAATCCTCTACCTCTTAAGATGAGATGCGAAGGAACACACACATCGGGGCACACATGCAGCATTTCTTCAAGAATTACTTAACTTTTTAGGATTATTTTTCAAGAATATAAAACCTAATCCACTAAAATAAGACATAAGTGAATTCTGTTGTTTTTATTTCGATGGTTGTTCCCATCCAGGGGCAGGCAAATCAGAGTTAACAGCATCCACACCTTTTGATTCACGAGGACTTTACTCCACACACATTTACCTATTTTTTTTCTCAGTGTGGTATGAGGAGAGCGTAAATGCAGGCCACTTGAGTGCATCGCTCACTCGCTCTGGCCTTGTGTGATCAGCCTTTTAGTCGCCGCCGCCGCCGCCACCACCACCATCACTGCGCCACACTGCTCTTTTATGCTCAGCCATTCCTGTAGCCTTGAATGGTTAAAAAGGTTTTCCAAGCTCTCCACACAAGGCCAGGAGCACCATTCTCCCTCTCTGAGTGGTTTCTGTTTGTTTGAAAGAGAAGATGAGTGTGTGTGTGTGTGTGTCTCCATTTGCTCTCCTGAGCTGGAGGATGCTTTGTAACACACTAACCTAAGATGACATAAACAAAAGAAGGGATAAAAGACTGCGGTTACGATATCTATTTATGTCTCTGTTTATTCTCTGAGCGGTCGTCTATCTACATGATCTAGAGGTGGAGTTGTCTGTGTGGGTGTGTGTGTCAAGCCACATTTAAGTGGGTGTCAGTGTGTGTGTGTGCAGCTATATCTGGTCTTCAAAAAGGACTTCATGTCCCTTCCTCATTTCTTTTCTTCTAACCCCTCTCCCCCCGTGTCCCTGTCTGTCTATCTGTCTCTAATTTGACCCCTCCACTATGTTCCCTGTCTGTGGATAGGTCACACTTGTAATTATGACAATCACACTGTCCCTCTCTCTCTGTCTGTTTTCTCTACATGCTAATGATAGGCTCTCTGTAATGTCTTGATGGCCAATTAAACCATAAAAGTACATGAGCCGTTTCTTTTTATAGACGTCTTTGTTCCATAAGGTAAGTCAGGAATAACTTTTAACAAGAGACACCATATTGCTGCTGGAGAGACTGATCTCGATAAAACATTTTTACTCAACAGTTGAATAAATGTCTATCATTTTTGGATATTTATGCCACCTTTTAAAGAGCAAGAGGGCGGGTATCTATCCTCCCTACCAGGCATACATAGACTTTCTGTTATTAATTTCTCCAAATTCAAGTTGATGGTGTAATCTGCTGAAAATGACCCCTGATGCCATCATTGAGGTTGACAAAATACTTTCAAAATAGAGGTCTTCAGGGGTCTGCTCAGTTCCACCAACCCGCGACACAAACTGGGACAAATCCAAACTATATTTTGTCTAATCAGATTGGGTAAGATCCTCTTGGATTGCCATTGGTCATGAGCTAATGTGTCAATATGTCTAATACCTGCATGGATCTCAGCAGAAAGACCTTAAGCTTTGATCACAACAGTGCAGCTGCTTCACTGGTAGCATCATGCTGCCGCCAGTGTTGGTGCCTCTCTCATTTAGCTCTGTTTGAATCAGATCTTACAGTCCACGGGTGTATTTGGACTGGGTCTGTAAGTCGTCTGGTCCCTTTAAGATTGGGGCTGTCTTTTGGAAAATGAGTCTATGCACTTTGATTTTCCATGGGTCTCTCAAGTGCAAAAGACCTCTACATCAGGGTTTTTTTCCCCCAGACTTGACAGAGGACATTATCCAACTGATTTCACAGGCTGAGTGCTACTCCTCGTGGCTGATCTTCCTGTGTGAAATTGATGGAGTTCCCCTTTGAAATAATTTCCAGTTTAAAATGTTTACACTATCTGCTGAGTAGAAAGATGTTAATTATCTTTTCAGACGGAGAGTTACATGATTGGTGCAATTGTGCTTTAGTCATTTTACTTTTTTCTGCTATTCCCTCTCACATATTCATGATTTCATGATTTCATTCATTCACTGTTGGCCTATTTGCCCCCTAGTGGTTGTTATTGGACATCCCGCTGTGTGCAGCTGATGCACTGACCACTGACTGACTGCTCTGTGGCACAGCTGGACATCCAGGAAGCTTCACATCAATCACACTCTGTGTCTTTGTTTCCTCTAGTCCTGATTGCGTGTTGTGACATGTTTATTATAATGTAAGTCCAGTGTGCGTGCATCATAGCTGACCATGTTATACATGGTCATCTGAAATAGGTGATATCACAGTGAACCAGAATTTTGCTTACCCAGTGCAACAAAGACACTGACACACAGTATGGGAGGAACACGTACACAGTCACACATGAACTCCATGCATCTTATCTTCAACTCATTACCCTGTGAATCGTAAACAACACTGGCATGTGACACCTTAATGAACACAGAAGTCACGAAAACCACACACACACACTCATTTCACACACTCAAGTCATTACTCTAAAACACACGGAGGGAACACTCCACAGAGTCGAATCATTTGTCATCAGGTATAGCTGTTTTAATACTTCTCTCTAATGTTGTCGTCTGAGACATCCATCACCTTGATGATATTTTAATGTCACATCCACTCAGGCTGTCTCAATCTCTCCCCTCTCTCACTTTTCCTCTCCTCCACGTCAGCCATCGCTTCCATAAAATAAACCCCCATCATTAAGTAAACCGCACCAGCCTGTCACGGTGATAGATGGCCCTACACACACACACTCAGGCGTGCACACACACACACACACAGGCGGTGGTGATCTGTCAGGTGCTTCATGCCCACAGGCGAAGCCCCGATGGTTTTAAGCCCACAGTCCTAATGAATGGCACGTATTCATCTGTGAACTACCCAGTTGGAAAACACCTCAGTGTTAGAAATAAAGTTAAATTATTATCAGCAGCACATTTCAAATGTGGTGGTAACCTGTAAAAATGTGTCTGCGGAGGCCCTCTGTGGTTAGATAGTGATGTTAGTTTTTGTTTACTGGTGAGATTAGAGTAAGCCCACTGTGCCCCAGTGAGGCTGGCCATCACTGCTTTACCTGACAAGTGCCTCTCTTACCACACACACCGTCTACTGTGCAATTCAAACTACATTAACGAGACACACACTCACACAGAGCACAGGTGTAATGGATGCTAGCAGACTAATTCCTTCTTTACTGTTGGGGAAGCTGCCACAAAAGTAGTGTAGCCCAGCAGAGCTGCTTTCAAAGACAATGAGAGGGGACCCGAGGGAGGAAAGGAAGAGAGGAATGAGGAGCAAGTAAACAAGGGAGAGAATACGAGGAATGGGAAGCAGGGAAGGGAGTGGCAGCGAGGCAACCAGTGAGAGAGAACAGAAAGTGAATGGGGGAGGGATCATAGAGAGAGAGGACAAAGAGAGAAAACATGGTAAAACAACTGAGCAGCGTCGAAGCAAATAAGACTCAAAGAGGCACCTTAGGGGGAAGATGGGAAGGATGAGAAATAGCACATTTAACAGGGGGAGCTGGATTGGCACGAGGAGGAGACAGATGGGATGGAGGCACTGGCGCAGCAGACACAGGCATTGACGCCAGCAGCTGAAGGAATGGAAGCGGGGAGGAAGAAAGTGAGTGGTAAAAATGCTTAACTCAGGTGGTCTCAGACTGAAGCAAGCATCCACCCTGCTGGAGTGTCCTTGAGCATGACATTAAATCTCTACCTAAGGGGGCGAAGAGAGGGAAATTTCTCATTAGGGATTAGGGACAGTTTAATACTGGAAGTTTCATTTCCTTCATCAAGCTTTGTTTCTTTGTTTGCATCCTGTGTGTCCTTTCTCTCTTTGTCCTTCCACTCTGTGCTGTCTAGTTAATTAGAAACTTTATTCAAATAAACTGCTAAAAATGTAGATTTATAAAGGAAATGACTTGGAGAGAGTGAGCACTGGAGGCCGAGATGATAGTCTGTGCATATGGAGGAAGGTGAGAGAGAGGGAGCAGCTGGTCCGGGGGTGTTTCTCTGAAGGAGGCTGCACTAATGTTAGTCTAATGTTAGTGTTAATCAGGTTAGCATATGCCCTGTGTGTGTATGCGTGTGTGTGTAGATATGAGGTTTTACTGATGCACCTGCACCATTTTAATGAGCATCGAGAGAAGGATAACTGGCTAGCACTCACCATCACTCAACATCTCTCTCTCTCTCTGTCTCCCTGACTTTATTCCTCTCTTACACACTTGCACACACAACACACACACACACAATCCCCATGGGAAAAGCCGCATTTGAAGTACTTGGATCACCAAGCAAGTTGGATTAAGTCCTGCTTTCTATTTTTTCACAAACATGCTCACAAATAGAAGTAAAATGTAGTCTGCACTGACTTAACACACACACACACATACCAACTACGCACAAACCAACATGCTCATGTGTGTGAACACCCGTGCACGCACACTTTATAACAGATTTTTAAGAGGTAACATACCACAAACACATAAAACACACCTCCACAATCAAGCATGGAAGGCATATATATACACATGCACACACACACAGTCAGTCACCATCAAAGCGCGCAAACCTCAGCTTTGGCCAAACTGAGAAAGCTGTTTTCAAAGTTCATTTCTCTGCAGGAGCTGGCCCAATCCATGCTGGCAACACACACACACCACACTCTCACATGTAAAAACTTTTTGAGGAAAAGTCCCATAATTCAGTAATTACAAGAAAAGCAGTCTCCTGATCCTGGTTTCCTCCTGACCCCCTCTGAGATCACCTCACTTGCTCAGATGCAAAACACACATCCTAGACTTTCTGTTACACACACTCCCTTACCCACCAAGCCTCGTGCAGCAGTTGAGGCCGTGCTGATTAAAGGTCTATTTCTCCGGACCCGGGCTGGCGCTATTCTGGCCATCTAATTGCACAGGCTCCACCACAAGTTGAGTATTCGGATCACTTACACCCCAGAATAATCCTGAACAAGCTACTGTGTTAACTACCGAAAAACAGGCTGGGAGGAAAATGACAGAGGAGGAATAAGGCAGGAGGTAGAGCTTACAGAGGACCGTTCTATATGTTAATGTCGAGTTAGGGGCGATAATTATAAAATGAAACTCATGCTGCAAAGATTGTTCTTTCTTCAAGACATTTAGTTTAGAATTCCAGCCTCATAAGCTCATTTCGAGTTACAGTATTTGCCAGTGAGTGAGATAATTCCATGTTTTGCAATGCAGGGACACACACACACATTCCTACACACACACACACTAGCTAAACACACACACGACCTGATATATGCTTACCGAGGCATTTGGTGTTATCTCTTGGCATCTCTCCATCCACGTCCCCCCCACAACTCGATCCTGCCAAGGCCACAGCCTCACCACGTAAACTGAATAACAGGAGGAGGCTTACTGCAAGGGAGAGCCAAATCTCTGGCACGTCCTCTACTCCAAACCAGTCTAAACCGGTATCAAATATTGTCTTCAGCTATACTCTCAAGTATACATATATACAAGTGTGATTGTGTGTGTAACTTAACCAGCGATGTCATTATTATGAGACAGTCTTACAGGCGTGCAAAAGGCTAAAGTTAGTAGCCAATAATTGCTATTTTGTAATTTCTCGCCTTTCTCTTTTAGGAGGGATCCGTATGATTACCCCACCCACTCCAGGCCAGTGCCAAGAGAGTCAGCCCCTTACCCTGGCCGTGTACCGCTCCCCCAGTCGGGTACCCAGTCCCAGCAGATGTCCACCCATCCACGCTACTACCCTTCTTCTCCCCATGCAGGACAGCAGCACCGCGCAGCTGTAAGGCAGGACGTCCCCCCTTCCCCCACCGCGGGCCACAGGGGGCGCCACTACTACGAAGCCGTTGGGGGGCGAGCTGACGGCTACCGAGACGCCAGCCCCGGCCGCTTCGCCAGCCCGGAGAGGTACCCCGCCGCCAGGGAGCGCTACACGAGCCCTGAGCGGTACAACTACAGAGACGAAAGACAGCCTGACCCAAGACGGAAGAACCCAGCGATAGGTGCGGTATGAAAGGTAGTCCCCTCACCCAACTTCTAAAAAGAGGTGAACCTAGCTGCCAGTGTGGATAAGTATGAGTTCGCCATCATAATTTATTTGATCAAGAACCCTGAAGGTAAGAAGTGACAAGCTGAGAGGCTAAAATAGGGCTTATTTTCAGAACCATCTGGTCATAGCTGTAGTCACAGGCCAAGGCAGATTTAACAAGCATTAAGGACTCATACGTGGGTGTACATATATAATACACGTTTGCAACTGCTTGTATATATTTGCAAATGTGTCGATATACACGCTTACAGATTATACTAAGTGGATCTTATTTTGACATATCATGTAGAAATTGAATTAAATTAAGGGAAATTAAATTAATGATATAAATATATAGAGTAAACTTAGTGCCATATGTTGTATAGAATCAACTCTACTCCAGCAAACGGAGCATGAAGGCAGTGCTGACTGGCATTTTGCACAAGCTGATCAAACTGAAGGAAATAAAGAGGGATCACCTTGACCGGCCAGACTGTGATAACAGATGAGACACGGGAAGCTGAAGTCGACAAACAGGAAAAGGAAGCAACACTTTTTGTCCTTGATGTTTTGTCGCTTGAACTTCCTTTACATCCTGCTATCACACTTTGGGGGGGGTTTTGTATTTTTGCCTTTGATTATTTGGATGTGGATTTACTGTGTATTTTTTACCCATATGAATTTATTGCAATATATCATATCTGTGATATTTTTGTGATGCTTCTAATAAAATGTATCCATCTTGATCCGCACACACTCTAAAATCTTCAAACACCGCGCAGCTAATTTAGAGTTTAATAATATTATCCTTTAATATATCATTGCTAAAAGTCACTGCACTGAACATTCATTAAATGTGTCAATGGTGGTTTGAGTTAAACATGCTGTCAAATATGTGCATGAGTTTTTTTTTACACAAATATTTTGCATTAAATGTTTTGAAATTCTAATCCTGTGCAGCACTAAATCGTTTCATCCTATTTCTGTCTCATTTAACCAATTAGCCCAACTCTGCATATTTCAAATATCCAGTCAAACTATGACAACACCATGACTCATCACTTTAAAAATTCATTACAATATTCAGCTTACTTTCTCTGAGCACAATCTCCAGATAAATTTGCCCTGTGAGATGACTGATAAGAGTAGCCAGCGTTCTGATAATGACTAAATCATCTTCAACAATTAGAGTCAGGGAAATCTCCACTAGAAAATGATTACTGCCCAATTTGCTCTCAGAAATAAAGATGGCACTGATTGGTGAAATTAGACTTGAAATGGGGAATAATTAGAGTGTGGAGAAGGCTTTTTCTATCAGTTAGTGTTTAATTAGCGTCAAGGCCAGCAGGGACCGGGCCTCTGCTGATCCGTCTAGTCTCGGCACTGCTTTGACCCTCTTCTGTCTGAGCTGCAATAGACCTTTCAAACCAGCCAGCACAGGCAGATAAATGGTTGATCAATTGTTTTATTTAAACCAATTTTAAGCAAATGAACTCTTTCCCAGATAGAGTCAGGGAGCACATCAATGAGCCTAACCTGCTTCAGACAAGCCACAAGATACCTGACCAACTAACAGTAATAAACAAAGGCTTATTATAACACATATCTATTTATGCATTACAATGCGTTTCACAAGCTAGAATAGATAAAAGCTGGATAAACAAGAAAGGGGGAAAAACATCCTGTGACCATCCTGTGATGACAAAACAGCCTCACTTTTCTTGCTAATACCAGCACGTCTAAATTAGATGTGGAATCAAAATCTGATATAAAAATGTGATTTTGTTGCAAGAATATTGTCACATGTCATTATACATTCAATACATGACTGCAGCTCCGCAGTGGTTCAGCTCTGTTAACTTTGGCCTTTAGAGAGAAGTATTTTAGTCACGTTTCACACTTAAAAAGACACATGAAGGAGGTTTGCATGTTTTAGTTCATTAAGTATCACGCAGACTGTGGCTTTACCATTATCATGCCTTAATAATACCATGATAATGGAATGGTAATGATATTATGCCATGGTAACACAGTTGCAAACACAGAATATTTTTTAAGTTCTCTTTCTTTCGAGAGGCATTCAAAGACACTCAATATCGGAAATTTGATTCTCAGCTTATGAAAGCGTCGCATTTATGAGCTATTTTATTGTCTACAAGACAAACATTAAGACGGCACTCAGACATAACGGGGAGAATGTTTCAAGTCCCACTTCGCAGAATTTCATAGGTCAAGAATAAACTTCAACATTGTACAATACGCTTGACCAAACTTAAAAGGACAAAATATTTTCAGGAACTGTTTTAGGTTAAGTATACACCAGTAATTAAGAAGCACCAGTTTCTGCATCACATCAGTCAGATGAAACCCATAATCCCTTGATTCCATCAGTAACTAGTGTAGAAATATTTCCTGTAGATCAGCGGGGGCCGTGTCTTCAAAGCATCTTACAGCACTTAAGATGCCTTCACTGGCCATTCACTGTACTTTAGCGAATAACTACGCAGTAAACAGCCTCCTTCAAGTGCTTGTGGTCAGTTTGCTGCCAAAGACCATAAACAACAGCAACCAAACATCCGAGAATTAATTGCATTTAACGTCCATTACACAGAAGCTTTGAAATCTTGGCTGTAACACCCATCTGACTGAAACGACTCCTTACAGTTTATGTAATCAGTTACACTGTGTGTGTGTCTCATGAGTGTCTCGCCTTTGTTCATGGTCATCCAGAAGAGATTCTTTAACCAATCACATGACACATACACTCAGGCTGGACGTGGTCACGGCCGTTGATGCACTGACAGACATATTTTTACGCCTCACATCAGCTCACACACTCGCCATGTGAAGAAATTTCCCTCCCTCTACTGCGTGACCTTTAATCTCAACGAAGGCCGTACCTGTCCTTAAAGTCTGCTTGTCTGTTCTCTACACCCATCCTCCTTTTGTTGAGGTTCCTTGACGATTCTGCTCGGTTCATTTTTGGTTTTTTCTTCTTGTGTTCTGAGTTTTTTTTTTCCTCGCGTGAATTAATTTGACACCTCATAAGCCCACATTTTTTTGCAGTTCCCGAAGAAGAAAAAAATTTGCAGAAGCACACACTGTTCCCCAGTCGATTGTCATGAACCACGGGGTTGTGGGAGAATTCCCTGGTTATGTTCTCTTAGCATTACCTATTCTGCCGGCGCCCCTGTCGAACACCTTAGCTTGTTAGCATGTGTCAATCAAAAGCCGTGCTCTGGGGAGGGCAAAGTGGAGAGCTGAAACAGTTATCTCTCTCCCACACAGCTCCCAAAAAAGACAGAGCTGCAAGAGATAGACAGAGAAAGATGGAGGAGTGTGTATACAGTAGATAGAGAGTGTACGCGGGAGCTATACACCCTCGCACCGCAGGATGAGGGTACGGGTGAGCGCCTGCCGTGACCCCGGCCTACTCTCACTCTTGCCCTCCCCCCTCCCTCCGCCCTTTCATCCTCTTCATTAAAGGCACATTCCACCGCGTTAGCCCGCTGTCCTTCTGTCCTTCACCTGCCGTCATTCATTTCAATTCAGCCCTCGTTAAGGTGTCGTGGTCTCAGAATCGAGAGTAGCCGTAGTGGGCCCGAGCGGAGCTTCTCATTTAATTATACAGTTCATTAGAAAGCCGGCCCGCCCCCCTGCTCCCAGGTCTGAGACAGGCCATGGGAATAGCTGGTGGCTAATGTGCGGTTTAAACGGCCTGAATATGGAGATTGGTGGAGTTATGGATTACCGTTACCCGTTAGCCTGCCCTTCACCCACCTCATTCTCTTTTATGTCTGCTGTGTAGCCTTTTGATACAGTATCACTCAAGTTGGAGTGTGCTCTTTCAGCCAGCATGTTTGTTTGATATTGTTCATGAGCTGTGAAATTGAATTTCCACAGCTGGGCTGATATTGGAAATAATTTCATATCCTGTGCAATATTCTTGCTTGGTTTCACCTTGTGCTGTGTTTAAGACATCCATTTTTACTTAATGTCTTTTTTCTTTTTCTCCTTCTTCTCCTTTTTTTTATTTTGCCGAGTCGATACTGCAACACTGTTAATTTAGACCATATTTACCCTAAAAGCAATGTTGGCTCGGTGGCTGCTTCTCGTTCGCCCACACACCACAGCCCAAGCCACCAGCCATCATCTTTTACACCAACTGTCGCTATGGCAACGTGGCCCGCCGCTCCTGGCACAGCAGCCCCCTTTTTCAGAGCTGATGACATCGTCGTGGCAACAATGAAAGGTTCATACATCCCATTATGGCAAAAAGCAGGGGGGTTTTTTCGTCTTTTTGGGCAGTTTCTCTGAGTCTACTGTAAACTCCTTTATCAAAAACACTAAAGTCCCTTTATTCTTTATACCAACACTGGTACCAAGTGATATATAGGGAGCAGGCAGCTGGAATGCCATCTGCATCACATTCAGCGCTGAAAGTGGGAATCACTTAAGTGTGGTAAGCTCTTGTGGGTGCAACCCACCACTCTATTCAGTAAGCTACACACAGCATGTCTTCCTGTACTTGCTGAGGTGCTTTTAAAGATATTTTTCCAGTGGAAATCAAAAACATGGCTGCGTTCGGTGAGTCTTTTTTTAAACCTGTGGATGCAACATCAGGGTGAGACCTCTGAATGGTTTGCAGGCCTGTTCCCAGTGGGCTTCCACCTGAATAGAGCAGTGTGTTCCTCCCAGGATGAGGCGATTGCATTGTTAATTGAGAGCTGTTGGACTGGTCAGACCCCTTGCCTCTGCACTCTCTTACACCCCTGCCCACCAGGCATCCAAAAAACCCTCCAGAATCTTCTCTTTATATATCTTTCCCCCGCGACCCGCTCAGCTTTCCTATCACTCCAATCAAATGAAAAACACCAAAAAGTGCCTGTGCGCTCTGGTGCTAACCCAAGGCTAGCAGTGCGGTTCACTGGGTTGTGATGTGGCCAACAACAGCTGAAGTCCGTGACCCCTGGACCCCATCCATCAGGCTTTCAGCGCCGGCCCTGGCCTCTGACACACACAAAACTTCAGCCAGAGAATGGAAGCACGCAACAGACAAATGCATCAATGTCAGGGAGACACAGTGGAACCATATAAAATTATACAGTATGTATGCGCTTTGTCCAACACTTGACATGCATTCAGTACAAATGTGTCTGCATGCAAGTTAACACACACCAGTGAGGTTGTGCATGTGAGTATAAAGTTCTAAATGTTTCCAGAGGCGCTGATGTTGCCAATCTGTGTGTCCAGACTGAGCTGCCTGTCACACACACACTCATTTCTGTGTAGTTCTTATTCTGACATACTTTTCATATTCTCCTGCTGTTTACACACACACACCTGCTCTCCGCTCAGAAACACACAGACAAGCTGCCTTTATACAGACACACAGCACATCCGTGTCGCTCTGCCCTCATACACACACACATTACCAATATGTGTGTGTGTGTGTGTGTGTGTGGCGGAGGCTCAGCTGACCGCCTGGCAGTCACTGTGAAATTGGCGCCCTTCTCATACAGATGCCAGGTGTTTTGCTTGGCAGTCAGGGGTGCTGGGGGTGAACTTGTGTCAGGAGTGTTGGGTTGCTGTGAACGGCAGGGAAAGGATGGGGGTAATATGTCGGGTGTCCCTGTTAGCCCGGCCGCTTTGGCTAAGATTTGAGCGCTGCCAGGCCCGAGAGGAATTAGAGGCCGCTCAGTTTCCGTATGAGCTTGAAAACAGCGTGTGATATATCATCTTCACTATAAACTGGAGGTGTCTCGGGTGATTTCCCAAACAACATTGAAACATCAATTAAGCATATTTACCTGTGTATATTTATGTCAACTGTTATGTTCCTTACAAAAAAGACTAATCAGTTTTTGATTAAACATATTTTATACAGTGGTTCCTCTGAAAAAAAAAATCTCTTATCTCATACAAACAAAATTACAGAGATCTGGTGTACAGTTACGCTGGGACTGCTACAACCTCTTGACAAAAAACAACGCTGTTTGTCCTGGTAGGTCAAAAGGCCAAAGGTCAAGATTTCTGTTTAGAGTGTTTGGTCCAAGAGCATATTACCTGAATATCATGTGTCAGTAGCACGGAAGGTGACGTTTTTTTTGCCCAGGTGCAATGTATAAGCTTTTGCTACCACTACATAGCCAATGTTAGCATTAACAGCTATTTACTTCAGCATCAAACATTATTACTTGCCAAGATTTGTCTCGAGCGGTAGAAAAGCAACTCTCGTTCTCCTTCTATTTCTGTCGCTTCTGTTCTTGTACTGCAGTTAGCATGCTAACCAGCTATCCCCGGCATGTCTCCTCTCTTAATACTACTTTGTAACAGTGAGTCACTGTAGCATCTGTCCTCAGGCCAACATAAGAGGATGAGGAAGTAGTGCTACCTTCTTGTCTTGTAAACACAACAATGGCTGCAACTGTTGGCAAGTGACCAATATAGCGATAGCAAAAATTCACACATAGCACCTTTAAAGGAGGAATTTGACATTTTGGGAAGAACACTTATTCACTTTGTTGCAGTTATATTTTCTAAAATGTCACCTTATTTTAGGACAGTCCCATAATGGAACATGATAATATCTTTTGTTACTGCCTCTGCTTGGTAAACAACTACATCATTCAAACTCCACACACCCAGTTTGCGGCATACGCTTGCCATTAGATATCTGAAGTGCCGGGTTTGGCTGGCGGACTAAGGGTTAAGGTGCCGTCCCTGATTCATGTCCCTCTGTCCCTCGCTGCTTTAAAGAAACCAGACCAAGCCCAGATATCCTGGTGATGTCATTTGGACATGGTATGTTCATACCAATACGCTTTCTTACACAGACTTCACTTTTTTGGACCAAGTTGACTTTAATTTCTTGAATCACATGTCCGTCCATGCAGCTGTAACAAACAGGCCGGTCATTTGATTTCCGGCCTCATTTTCATTTTGCAGAGATGGCCATTCCAGCGTGGATTAGATAAGGGTGAAGACAAAGTGGAGCCTCATTGGAAAGTCACTGTAGCAGCCAGCAGTGTAATCCATCCACGCATTCCTTCCAGAGAATGCCAAACAGCTCGCTGAAAATGAGCTGCCGACCCGACTCCATTAGATCTCCACTCTGTCCCTCCACTTTCTATCTTTCAAAAACACACACACCTCACACTGCAGCTTGCGAGTGAGCGTGTGTGCGCGCCTGCCACCAGCTTCATTAGTGCTAAGAAATGTCCTGCTCGTTAAGGCGAGGCAATTAGTTGCTAATTGAGAGGCTCTCTGCAGTGAAGACAAACTTGCTTCCTTGTGCTTCTCTTGTTCCAGCTTCCCCCGCAAGCGTGTGTGCACCTTGACCAGTTTGTACATCTGGATTCCACCTCTTGCTCATTCTCTCAAGGTGGTTGTTCACTACACAGCTGCAGCCTGAGGGAGATAAGGAGGAAAAACAGTGGGAGAAGTTTTCTAGCTTCTTGATGCAAGGCTCCTTTTTATGGCTGGAAAGAGTGTCTGGTGGCAAAAACATCTGACACATAATTTTTTTAAAATAATTGTTTATTTATTCTAAGTGTTTTGCACTGTGCTCAGACAGTTTAGAGCTTCTCTTGCACAGCTGTGTCATGTGAAACAGAAAGAAAAGGCATAATAGGGAGTTTCACTGAGTCATTTTAATGTGCCTTCCCCTTCATTATGCCTCCTTTCTAGACATAACAGTCGAGCTGCCACAACTACATTCGCTCACACACACACACACACACACACATACACACATACACAAACACAAGTTACCAACTGCCTGCCCTTCTCACTCCGCAGCTTGACTTTCCATCCCTCCGTCGGCGTGGCGACACTCTCCGGGAGCCTGGTGGGCAGAGTTGGAGTGCGTCAGGATATTCAACTCACCTGGTCACGTGTGGCGCAAAAGCTGGTGACAGCCTTTGGGTGCATCACAATGGCCTTCCCTCTGGGCCCGACAAGGAACTTCTCTAAATCACAATAGAGACACATATAAACCCACTACACAATAAAAAGCTGAGTCACTTTGATAATACTTCAGCTCACACATCCTCTTTGCTTGCTGCTGGATTCATAATATTTCTCTTGCCACAAGCCACTTGCCAAACTAAACATTGATATTGGATGATTACAAAATCAGATTAGGTTCAGGCGCCATTGAATATAATGACAATATTACAAGAAGCAGCATAAGAAATAGAGTTTATATTTCTCACTGTAGTACAGTTAATTGTATTGTGTGATTACTGGTACTTTTTCATGTTACACTGCCAGCATCTATAGAATTGATGCTGTTTACTCCCCTTCATTGCCTATCATACTACCATTGCTTTATATGATTTGTGAATGGCGGTTGTTCCAATTACACAACTCACTGAACACACCATCAGTCTTGATTACAGTGAGCTAAATGCTAAACTCAAAACTAGTATAAGAGTAATACCCACAGTATATACAAGTATTGGGTTCCAGTGCGGTGTGACTAGAGACCAAGTTTGGTATTGCTTCTTGGCAGTGGCTCAAGCGTTACGTGTGTGTGTGTGCCTGTGTATGTGTGCATTCCCAGCATCTTGCAGCTACTCGTCTTTCCCACGTAGGTAAGTGGTAAATTTTTATGCAAGTGATAGCCAGGATTAACAACACTGGGAAAATAAGGCCCAGGTTGATATATTACAGTAGTACTTTATAGGTAGCGACTGTTAAGAATACCCAGCATATCAGCAGCATCCAGGGACACCCCACCCTCCTCCTTAGATCCCTCCTCCTCCTCCCTTCTCTCTCTCGGTGAGGCATGTGATGCAGTGTAAGGAGGTTAGCCGTCGGTTTAGTGTCCGGGCAGCCGTGACATTCTGTCTGCCTCGTCGGCCTGTAATTATTTCGTCGGTGTTTATCAGTTAAACCTCGGCTCACCTGCTCTGTGGCAGCCGGGTGGTGGGAGGAGCTGGGTGGTAGGGGGTCATCAGTGATAAGCTACTCTAATGACTGTAATTTTGGTGTGCACTAGAGGTTTCTTCCACTCTTATTTCTCTGGCAGAATTCTTTCCTACATTTGATTTTGTTTCTCTTTCTGAGTCTTGCACTTGGCATTTCTCACCTTGTTTGTTTTCATCTATGCTGCTGTGTTTCTCCAATCTGTTTGGCTGTCAATCTGTCTCTCCCATATTTCATCTCCATCACTATCTCTTGTTTCATCTTCCTGGGTCTCAGAGGTCTCAGGTTCGATCATCTCACACAGATGGTGCACACAGTAAAAATGACACCGCTTTTATTTTGAAAATCTTCCATTGGGTTTAATTGGTTTCATTTTCCCTCAATTTCCTTCCAAAGCAACATTTATCATTTGAAAATCTCGCCTACTCATATATAAGGTGACTGCTGGCAAAGTCATGATTACAGGTCATTAATGGTATTATAGGACATATTCTTTTGCCTTTTATTTTGAAGAAGTAATGGTTTTAGAGAATAGGCGTCTGTGTTGTCATTCAATAGGATGTAAATTAGCACTAACGAGCTTTCTTCTGTTGAAACCTACGCAGAGTTTTATGCACCTCTGGTGATGTCATAAACCTGTATTTTATGTTAACATTCACATTTCTCATTGTTTGGCATTCATTGTGATTCTCTGAAAATGACGCTACTGTGAATGCTGCCGTCATGCTTAATCATTTTTCTGATTTGGCCGGTTAATGTGAACCACTATTCACCCTTGCTGTATTTACATCAGCGTCATTTTAGTGTTAGCTAAATATGCTGTTAAAAGTTAGCTAGTTCCTGTAGCATACCGGTGGATCCAAATTGCTGCAAAGTTCTGGACCAAAAAATAACAGGAGGTAAACTGCAAACACATCAGAGATGCGGTGGTTACCATAGGACTGAATGGTTTCTGGTTGACTTGCATATATGCTGAAACTATGTGGAAAATAGGAGGGCATTAAATGGGATGCGTTCCTTTTGGTGACCTTGTCTATGTATTTTATTGCATGCACTACAAATCAAACTGAAATGGCGACATCCATACATGATGAAAGAACAGCTTCTTCTCTGCTGCACTTGCAAACGATTACCTCACCTCGCGTACAGTCCTCTCCTTGAGATTTACGTCACGCAGACGCATGACCCTCACGGATCGTTAAAACAACACTAGCTTTAGTGTGGACGCGTGCCCAGACCTACGCGGCAGCCAAATGAATGCCACACACACATGCGTAGTGCACACTTTTCAGTACGTTAAGCCCTCAAACGCAACTTGCATCTTCCTTTTACCCTCGTAGTAATAAACCCCCACCCCACACGCACACATTACTGTCCTCCATAATGAAGTTGACCATTTGCTATTCTGCGCTCCCGTTTTTAGTTGATTATATCATGGAAGAAGCTCTGTGGAGTACTTAGAGTTGGGAATGTTAGAATAATGAGGCGGGCCTGTAAATAATGAAACAAAGGATGTAGTGCATCAGTTAAGAGCCATTTACTGCTTCGCATCCATCTCATCTCCATGTGCGTGTGTGTGTTTTTGCGTTTGTGCCTGTGTGTGATTTTGGATGTGTTTTCGTACGTGGGGTTTTTGCAAATACGTCCCTGGTATGCCCGTCTTCACAGCTGCAGTGATAAGTGTAGCTTGTCGCTGGTCTCCTCTGATATGAAAATGAGCCGTCCGGAACCACAGTGAGGACATTGTCACCGTAATTGCTCTTTGACAGCTACCATACCGTAATCTTTAATTGCTCAATCTTTGTATCAAGATGGCGTTGCTAAGATAATGGCTGGGGACTGCCCTGGCCCCTGCATGCTCCCCTGCGGCCTTCCATCAGCAGAGAAATCGGCAGAGCCCATCAGATATTTAGTGGCGTGCAAGGGCTGCTATTGTTGGGGTAATATTGTGCTGCTGGATGCTGGCCAATTCATTAAAAAACTTATCGCACCAGAAGGAAATCTAGAGCACAGTGAGGCATAGCAGAAAGATTTTAATAAATATAGCTAATGTGACATTTTCAATACCCTGCTTTTCTGTTTACATACTGGAATTTTATTCTTCATGTTGCTTCAGCACCAAATTGTTTGGTACTGTGCAGCCACTTTCCTATCCCGCTCTCCTGTATTTGTTACTTACATTCCAGAGTTCATTAAATCCAAACCTCTTTTTATGATCATTACAAAGACGCTGATAAAAAATTAAACAGCGTTGTTTGTTATTCATGAGTTGGGCTATAGTAGAAATGGGTATGCCACTGAAAATAACAGCCCTGATCATGTCCAAGCAGATTGTAGAAATTTGTTAAGAGTGCAGAAAGTAACTATAATAAATCATCTCGTCTTAATTTACCAAATGCGTCTTTTAATTGGTAATCTTTTCACGTTTCTTCCAACTGCCTGAAACAGACAGAGTTGGTGTAAACTGTTTATGTTGACTCATCACTTACAATTTTAGCTAGACATTTGTCACCGGATAAAAATTTGCGTAAGAGCTCTCTGATAATGACTTTAATGACTTATCAACAAGGAAGAACATACATCTGTTCCTGCCTTCATATACAACTACATCCATAGACCTTAAAGCTGTGGTAATCAATACCTTTTATGTTGACTGTGGATCAAATGACTATGTGTAATGTGAAAGTGATCGTCCACAGAGAATTCTCTCCCAACTCTGCTGTTCTGGAAGCTATGTACATAGAACCAAATGGCAGACAAAGCTAACAAAAAGCCAGAGCACATAGCAGAGCATTTAGTTGCTAATTAGCCGTATGTTTATCTGGAGGTGGTGGAAACCAAAACAGAGCTAAAATAAAAGTGAATACTGAAGTGGCCAGAAATGAATGCTAATTTTCTGTGTCTGCCGGATGTAAAAATAGCCAACTGTTTGCTAACAACTGCACAAACTGCCCCCAAATGGCAAATAAAGCAATCAGTGTAGGTGGAGATACACGTGTGCTCTGCTGCACCTGTAACCACACCTAATCATGATGTCACCATGTACGGGTACACCCTGGAGTACACTTCTACATCACTGCAGCAAAGTGAGTGAGATTTTCAGCTGGTGTTGTGTTGCTCTTGGCACTGTGAAGGCACTATGCACAGCCAAGGATCCACCCACACAGGTGTTTTCACTTAATGTACCAAATGCTAGTGCAAATGAGACGAGCTGATACTCTCAGTTTGTTTGCATTTCTCATTCACCGAACAGGGGACAGCGAAGTTAAGAGTCGACTTTCGGGGGGTCAGAGTCTCCATCGCTGAGGATAAAACGATGGAATAACAGCGACTTCACTGTCTGTCAGAACCATCAGCTCACAGGTGCAGGCTGTTCCTCTGTTCATGCACACATCTCTCTTTTTTCCTCTGTTTCACACCCCACTCACACACTAGCCAGATTTCAAAGGATTTTTTTGCACATCATGAAGTGTCACATCAGAAAAAAAATTTATTGAAAAACAATTTCACTCCAAAAAAATATTTCTTCAAGCTTTTTTTTTTTATTGCCAGTGAAGAGTTTAAGCTTTAAATGGACAGCGAACAGACAAGTAACATGAATGATGAGCTGTTTTGGCTGTGATCCCAGATATCCTTATAACAGTCTCCAGACAACATTAAATACAATATGGCAACATGAAAAAGGAGAATTCAGTAACTCTACCACTTTTGAACAGTTTCTTCCTCCATTTTTTTTCTGTGTAGTTTTCTTTTGGCTCTTTTTTTTTTTTTTGACTTCTTATTAGAGAGCTAAATGTAACAGCGCATTACCACCATCGACCTTAAACACCCACCATACATTTTGTGTAAGATATTTTATACGCTCTATTAAAGTTGCTGGAAATGCACTTCATTTGCATTTTATTAGGAAAGTTAGGAAAGTTGGGAAAGTGCTCTTAAAAACCTTTCACAAATGGATGGAAATGTAGCTGCACACACTTGCCAACTCTCTCTCCTCTCTCTCCCTGACTCTCCATCACGCACACACACACTCTCGCACTCTCAGTCCTGATCGAGCGGCTGCAGTAGTGATGACCTTGCTATCGTTTACAGCAGCTGCCAGTCCATTGTGTACTGTGGATCAGCTCAGTTACCCTCCCCACCACCAATGCCGCTGCCACTACATGCGCTCACACACACATGCAAACACTGCAAATGGCATCCCAGTTTTAGCCTGCCTCTCCAACCTCGGCCTAATTATCACGGTACTGAAGCTGTCATAAAAAGGCTATTGTGGCCACGTGGAAGCAAGTCTCTTCACAAACCTCCAAGAGATTGACATTTACTAAGTCGGAAACTTGCGTCCGGATTTTCTATCACAGTCACAGAGAGCAGAAAAGACGGATATAATGTGGGATAGGAGGCTGTAAACTGCGATGCATTCGCCTCTTCCATATCTGGGTTGCAGAATAACAAGTGAATGATTTATGAACGCGAGCACTTTCCCACAGCGGCTGAGGATTTGAAGTGGAAGTGAAATGACAACAGGCTCAGGCAGATTGTTGTATTTACTCAGCAGGAATTCAGAATGTAAACTGAAACTGGCCTTTTCAAAGTAATGACTCGTTTCTTGCTGTCATTTATTTCTTCATAGCTTGAATATTAAAAACCTTGTAATCACAATCAGTTTCTAAGTATAATAACTGTGCAGGGATTTGTCTTGGTGACACTGGAGCGAGAGGATTGGCAGCTAACTTAGTATAACAACCAACAGCCAAGATGTATCTGTGATTACAAAACACAGCTTGTATCAAACCTTTCCTTTGTAAGTAAAATAATTACAGGGTTGTCACATTTAAACATCTATTAACCTGATTTAGTCAAAACCTTCTTACAAATCCTCTTGAAACTTTCAACTGCCTTTGAAAAACAAGGTTAGACTGGAGTTTCACAAGGCTCAATCCTTGGTCCTCTTCTGTTCTGGTCCTCCCCTTTCAAACGTATACTATTTGCCCAAAAAAATCATCTATCATGATGCAGACAACACCTAAATAAAGCTAAGCAAGTTTCCATAGGCGCATTGATCAAAACATAATAGGATGTTGCTCACTTTCCTCAAGCAAACTAGACAAAACTAAGATAATCATGGTGCAAAAGACTGAACTCAACTCTCAAACTAAAAGCCAAGACAGAAATCTTGGTGCAGTCATGGACTCATGTATAAATTTTAATAGCCACTTCAAGCCAATACCATCTTATTTTAATCTTTAAAGCAGTAGAAGGTTCTTGTCTGTGCAAGACTTGCCCACACTTACATTTCCAGTAGGTTGGACTGCTGTACTGGTCTTTTCTAGGGTCTCGTCCAAAAACCCATCCCACTTATTTTCAAGTCTCTTGCATTGGCTTTCAGCTCAAAGTAGAGTTTTAAAAAGTTAACTACTGCTTGTCTATAAATCTCTCCCTAGTAGATCAAAATATATCTCTTTTTTTAACCGTACAAACTGTCCAGGCCTCTTAGGTCATGTGGTAACACTCCAGACTTTTCAATTAGTTTCTTGCATTATCTTATTCTGTATTCCTGTAATCCATGTCATGTGTGTATTATAAAAAGCACTTTGAATTGTCTTTTGTAAGGCACGTCCTTTATAAATAAATCTGCTTTGTCCTTCCTATAAATACATGTTCATTATGCACCTGTCTATCACAGATTAGTGGCTCACACTATAGCCTCCTTAATACCCAGTGTCAGACTGGTCCTTTGGCACACAGCAATGGTGTATCGTATACATGGTTTTCAGGATGAGCCATGATACCCACCAGGAAAGTGAGCACCACCAATGAAAATTCAAAGTTTTTCAATAGAAAATACAAGGAATCGGTGCTGTCCACATTGTTGTCTGACAGGTGATTTGTGGGAAGTGCCTCGCAGAAAACGCATCCATAAGTCCAAAAAAACTGAATGTCAAAGATTAATCCTCTTAGATAAACTGCAAATACACAGTCCAGGACATGGTCTGGCCAATAAACTCAACACATCCATCATTCCGTGGCTGTGTGGGTTTCAGCAGCATGACGTCCAGGCTGCCTCCAAACCATCAACAGTTTTGAAGTTTGACTGAAAGCGTACTGACCCCGAGCAGGGCGTGACACTCCGCAGCATCATGGCCATTATTAATAATGAGCATGACATGCGAGGTGCTGGCTTGGACAAACAGGTGTGTGACCCCCCAAAAACAATTAGAGGCTATTGTCATGACCTTTAGATGGTAACCACCCTGGAACCTGGGATTGAAAATAATGAGTCTGGCTGCAGTCATTACCTGTCGGGGAGGAGCGTGGGCTGTGTTTGTGTATTGCTGTCAGAGAGCGATTGGATTAGAAATACACTCAATATGGTTCACATTTTGTGGGGTTTGTGTGTGTTGCTGTCAAAAAGATGCATTGACAGCCCACACAGCATTGTTATGGATAAGATTTTCTGTGTTTACCTTTATTTGTGTGTGTTCATTTTCATGCATCTTAAGTTCTTTCTAACTTGGCTAATGTCAGCTAGACTCTCTGGCTCGGGGAAGCTTGCATTGGAGCAGGCAACTGTGCTGCTGTCTGAAGATTTGGACAAACATTCATGATCTCGTGTGGACGTCCAAGCCTTCTTTCTTTCTGGCTCTCGTTTCTCTCTGCCTCCTTCTTTCTTCCCGTTTCAAATTCAATCAGTCCCGACGTGCGTAGCCGGGCAAAAGTTGAGGACAATGTTTCCAGTGCATCAGTGTAAAAGATCAACATCTCTCCCCTCTTTCTCACCCGTTCTCCCCCTCTCTCAACCAGGAGGGCTGTGTTTACAGTGTGTTTGCCATCCACAGAGCAGGCTAGTAGCGCTTTGTTGTGCCTCTCTGGTCCCCTTCCTCATTTGCCTTTGACAACACTGATAATCCCCCAACAAGATCCCCCCATTCAAACCCCCACCTCCCTACACACACACACACACACACACACACACACACACACACACACACATACAAACAAACATTTCCAGATGCTCAAAAGCACATTCACATGCACAAAACCCTGAGCACACAAATACAACCAAGCACACACACACACACACACACACATGTACTAGGTGCCAACCATTGCCATGGCAACTCCAATCAGCAAAGGCTCCCTTTCCCCTATTACAGCGGGGATATGACAGTTTCTCTCTCAGTCTTTCTGCCCTCCTTGCATTATGATTGTTTCTTCTCCTCTGTCCTCCGTCTTTCCCTCAGTCTTTTTCTTTATTTCTCATCACCCACCTCCCTTTTCTGTTATTCCAGCCCCCCCACCCCCTTCACACCCGCAGTGATACAAATCATCACCATAACACAAAAAACAATATATATTCATTTCTGTTTTTTTATGTGAAAAGGCTTGGGTCAGCATCATGGTACTTTCTTAAGTAGAGTTCAGTTGAAGTTTCCTGTCTTTGCTGATCCCAGTTTAATTCCCAATGTCTGGACTTTATTTACTCCCATGTTTAATACAGAGCTTTTAGCCAACATGACTAAGTTATGCATTCATCCATTATCTATGGCATACCTGCTTGTCCTGTGCAGAGTTGTGAGGGACTTGGAGCCTATCCCTGCAGTGGGCAATAGGTGGGGTGCGCCCTTTTGAGTTTTCCATATTATCGGAGGGCTAACCTGCCCCCCGACGATTCTGCACCCCATGATTTACAGTCTATCAATGTCCAAAGTTCAGTTCCAATGCCAAAGGAAGTAGTGCGGCTTTTTTGTGGCAAGACAGCTGTGGAGGTCAGGGAGGTGGATGGGCTTGTAGCAAATTTGACTTCCATGCAAGAGACTAGACTTCACCTCCTGTCCCAGACCTGCAAATAACATCCATGTTTTTATTCATCTTAACCACAATCTTTCCCTAACCTTAACCAAGTGTTTGAGTTGCTTAACAATATTTTATTTGCTATAATCATATTCTTTCCCTAATCCAAGCCATACTGTAGTTGTCATAGTCATTTTTAAAATATTGGCACTGGATGTAAAAAAAAACACAGAATGCCTGGGATTTTGCAGAATCATCCAGTATCTGGGTTGGGCTAGTTGTATCCTTTTTTTATTCACCTATTTTAAAAATACCTTCTATCTCTTTAGGACACAGCACTCTGAGATATCTCTCAGCCCACTGGCTCATGACGTCCCAGTGCCTCCAAACCAGCCACTGTGAGCACAGACAATGAGGAAGAGTGCCCAGGTTTGTCCAGCATTCGTAGGGTTTCCCTCTCCGGATGATGAAGCTCCCTGTTAGATGTCCCAGCCTCTCAGTGTGATGACTCAGCGTAGTCCAAAAATATACATACAGGATGTACTGTATGAATCACTGTAATCTGGAATATACTCCTCTCTGCCAATTGCATTTGATGGGTCGTGCAGCCGGATGATTGACAGCTTACTCAGCTTTTATTGAGAGCTCTTTGCTCGTTGGTGGGTGACTTGGGGCGATTTTGACACAGTTTGACAAAATACAGGAGATGGATCTGCACCAGGGAAATGACACTTAATGGGGAGACAAGGCTAGAGAGTGTGAAGTAGAGCTGTTTACCATATATCAGTCAAAATGATTGTCAGATGATTGTTTAGCAAATGTTAGATTATTGAAAAAATTCCAGTATAGAGCATATACAAACTCCTTTCACCTCTAATCAACCCCCGGTTTGACTTTGTTATTGAATTATTGCATAATAGGTATTGTTACAAGTTGGAGATACTGCAGCTACTTGACTCCTCTCTCCTCACCTCCCAATAACCCCCCTACCCGTCATCCCCCCCCCCCTCCCCTGACTGCCTGTTGAAAGGACCATTTAGGGTCCATTCACATCAAAGACCCCCTCAGACACTTAATGGTGCCATTGTTGTTTCCTCTTCAAAAGAAACGAGGTGAGAGGCAGAGAAAGAAAAAGAAAGGGAAAGGAAGATAATGTTCTGTTTTTTTACATAGCCGCCCTTTTACGCTATCACTCTCTCTTTCACACACATACAGCAGGAGACAGAAGTCATTTAGTCCAGTGTTGACTCTTCTTAAAGCAGTTAAAACATTCAGTTAATTAGGTGATAGTTTCTCTCTGTTTTGGAATCAAATCAACTTTTTAAAAGAACTTTCTCCACTCAAGTGACGTTATCTCCCTCAAAGATGGCCGTCGGGTGAGCGGCTATTGAACCATATCTGACTCTCAACTGTGCTTGTCACTATAAAACCACACACTGCTCACTTACAGATGGTACGAACACACACGCGCGCGTACACTCAAGCCAGTGAACTCCTGCCAAACCGACAGAGATGCTTCCAACTCACATCTCTAGTACAGAATTAATCTCAAGAGTATCCAAAGTGAACACTGACACATATCAGGCTCCTCTCACAGGATTTAAAGTGTATATTTAGCAGCTTTTCACTAATGAGGATGTTAATAGGCGACTGTCTGTCTGTGAAGTTGGAGCATCACAGGAAGTGTCTTGGAAAAATGGATGATTTACAGCTCTTTTTACAAGAATAATAATTAAATAATTATTAAAATTAAGCATGTTTTGAACATTTAGCTGCATGATGGCCAAACAAGGCATTAGAGCATGATAGTTGCAGACTGTGAGGGGTTTTCTGTCTAAAATAAATCAGGCAAAGCTTTTGTCCTAGTGTTTCATTCAGAAAAATCACGGTGAGTTGGTAAAATGCACCTTTTAGAAGAGTAGTAGTGGTAGTAAATAGCAGTAATGGGAATAAAGGCATATAAAGCATTCAGCCTTGACTAACAGAAAATCAAATTCCCTCTGATGGCATCCCACCAGAAATCTCATCTTCCTTCAACAAGTTTGCTCTAAAGATCAGCAAAGTGGATATTAGGTCAGCCAATCAGTGAAAGCTGCCTGAGGAGACTCAATAATTTACTAATTAATTGATAATTCATTAAGAAATAAATACTATTATTTCGCTAGACTTTTGACCCCGGGGTAGATTCCCATTATGTCAGTTTTGCACCACAGGAGGTTTATTTTAGTGTCTGCCTCATCAGATGTAGCTCAGCTCAAAATTCATTAAGCTCTAATGGAGTAAGATTAATGTGTGTATTATATGCAGAAACACAAACTCAAACAAGACACAAAAAGAATCATACAAAGTGCTGCATTCAACACAGCACACAGCAAAACCTGCATCTTTGACTATCATTGTACTGGCTGGGTTGAATATATAATATAGCCCATGTTTGTTTTTGCTGTCGCTACATATCCAACATTAGCATTAACAGCTGTTAAAGAGGCTTCAGCCATTGTTGCGTTTACAAGACAAGACGCTAGAATACTGCCTCGGAGCACCGCTGCCTCTTCATCCTCTCATGTTGGACTGAGGGCAGACTAGACGCAACAGACTCACAACTCAATGTTTGCTCTGTAGCCAGAGCAAAAACTTACATACAGCACCTTTAAGAGCATCAGTTACTAATTTCATAAGTGCTGTCCATAACTATTGAATAGCTCAAGGCTCCTGACTGAGTCATATATGAAGCTAAGAAAGCATTAAAAGTGTTCTTTATTCATGATTCATGTGTGAGTGTTGGCAGTAGTTATTTTTAAGTGATTGCTAAATAACTCAGAGGAGCTCTGTGATTTCTGACAGCTTAACCTAACCCTAAACCTCAGCCTCAGCACACCTGCTAAAGTAAATATAACACAGAGAAGGGTCTGCCTCATGAAAAGTACTGCAAGGTGGACACATATCAAGTGACAAACATTTTTGACCAACACAAAAGCAGCATTTTTTGCCTGCACTTACACACAATGCACAATTATTTAGTGTTTACCAGTCAATCTTGTGGCTGTCAGAATAGAAAAGCTTTTAAAACAATTAGACCAAGACACTAAAACTCCATTAGACCTTGAAATGTAGGATCAATTTTCAAAAACATATCTGAACAATGAAATGAATGACTTAGAAATCTGCTGAAGAAACACTGGTTGTTTGACTGTGGCAGAGGAGGAACAACCACCAACAATGATTAGCTACAAATTATATTTAATATTGATAAACTGATATCAGAGTGATATATCTTTGATGCATATAACACCCAAAACATCTCACATAATTCTGTTATCCTTATTTTAGATGGGATTTGTACATTATGTAAAGAGAGAATGACAAGTCAAAAAACTGAGCTCTCTTAATTATCTTTTATAATTAAAGGCTGTGGAGACTAAGTATTAAGGCAGACAAGGATTCTGCTAATCTGGTTACAAAAGAACTTCACATATAAAGCTTTTCTTATTACTTAACAAAGCCCCACTTTAGAAATACAAGTTAGACATTTTCTTTTCATACTTTCTGTCAGTTCAAGCTAATGAAAAGGGAATAACAGCATTAAACCAGGAATTAAAGGAGTTTTTAAAATATACATTCATATGCAGCCTTACTTCTGTTCTGACTCTTGATTGGAGTATTTCTTGTATTTCATCTGCATCTTCTCAGTGAGGACAGAGGAGGCAAAGACAAAAACAGAAGCATATTATTATGAACGTTTGTCCCTGAAAAACCAAAACTGCCCTCCAGCACTGGGCTGTATATTATGTCAGTTGCTTCAGACAGAAATTTAAAACACGCAACACCAAACGTTAGCTTATCTAGGTCAGAACCAACATGTCTGGTTTGGCAGTGACAGCAGTCACATGTTTCATTCATCGTCAACCCTTGACAGTTTCTCCTCACTGTAATTAATATGGTAGAAACTCTTAACCACACAGCCACAGTGAGCACATGAAGTGGCTTCATTCAGTCTGAAGCACCAGGTCAGGTTTGGCTGGACGTCCCTCACTCTTACTTCTTCTATCCAGTCTGTCAGTGTCACAATTTTAAAAGAGCTTTCTTCACCTTTTGCAAAGTTATACTCTGGCATCAGTCCTGACATGGATGTTGAATTATGGAGATAAAGCAAGCCATCTATGTATCTATGCCAACTGTAAATTGTAAGTCCTATCATTTTCCTCTCGTGGAAGCCAACTTCATCTTTCCTGGAAGGTGAAATGAGTTTTACTAGTTTGCATGTTGGTCTGTAGTCAGATGCAAAAGTCTGCCTGAATGTAACTCAGTGGAGGATTGCAAATTGCAAAAGTAATAAAATTCACTATAAAAAATACCTTAAAAGTGAAATAACAGAATTTCTTGGCCACTTGGGAGCAGCAGAAACAAGTTGTAAACGTAGCACTGACATATTATCAACTTTTTAGTTGCTTATTTATACACCTAGCAATTAGATAGATATAGCCTATGATGTTGCTTCTTTAAGCCTGATTTACCCTGATCCTGACCTAAGGTCCTGATAATGAAATTTTCAGTGAAGATAAAGTGTTGGACATCATCTCTTTGAGTTTATTCTGATTTAACAGTCTTATTTTTTTTTTTTTTTTTTGGTCAAGGTGTAGATTTTCATGGACTTTTTGACTTTTTGTGATGTTGGAAGTTCTTATACATCATGCATGAAGCCTAATGAAACTAGCAACCAGCCTCAGTCCACAATGAGGAAGTGAATTTAACTTAATGAGACTCTACCCCTGACTGTTAACTGATCGAACATTATATTGTGCTTTCCTTAAGTTAGATTTATCCTGATCCCGACCCAGTATCCTGATTATGACATTTATAGTGATCAACCCACAGAACCAGTACTGCAGTACCCAGTACTCACCCAGTTTAAGTCTTAGACATCAGTTGTGAAAGAGATCTGTGTTGACGTGTGTTTGTTTTGTGATGTGGAGTGCATTGATTGAACATGCATTTGCATACAGTGCCCTGGACCCAGACATGGAAAAAGGGAAAATAGGTGTCAGTGATGCTAAATTCCCTTTAAAACATCTCCAGTGTTGAGGGTTGTGTTTGTGTTTGTTATGAAGGTGTGAGACGACCCATTCCCCTGATAAACTTGTTTGTTGTGTTTGCTCTGTCAGCCATAGATCGTCATCCATCTCTCCTTTGGTTGAGCTTGGTTTCACCTGAGGTCAGGGCACGCTTGATAACACCTCGCTATCTCCATCTTATCGCTATCTAAATTACAGCCAGCCTGGGACACCTTAGGGAGCTACAAGAGCGCATACCAAACATACCCGTGTCACCCTTTTCTCTGCCGTTACAGTGAGAGCTGAGACTCAGCCAAGCTTGATAAACACTGACAGTTGATGCGAGGTATTTCCATGACTGACGGTTATTGACTCGGCGATATGGTGATTTGTTTCTGCGCTCCGGCACAATTGATTAACCATAAGGAAACTCTGGAGACGTTATTGGATTACTATTCAGAAAGATTGAGTGTCAGTCTCCATCGGATTCTGTATCTCATCCATCTCTCTTTCTCTCTCTGTCGTTCTCTCTTCAGAATATATTAGTCATTTTCAATAATAGCAGGCTGATATGGAGGTGTCTCCTGTCCTGTATTTGATATTCTATACCCATTGCTAAATAATGATTGATCCTTGGGCTTGTCTTGTTCACCTGTCTGCCAATTCCTTCTTTCTCCATCTTTGTCTCTGTGTCAATCCCTCATTACTTCTTCCTTTTATGTGTAGTACTAAATAACTGGAATACCCTTTCAACCCATAACTCATGGGTCAGTGAAGGTTTACATATAACATAAACATGAACATTTTTAAAGAACAAATAGATAAAAAAAACTAACCAGCAGTTATATAGAAACAAAGTCTTGATGAATCAGACTGTGCCGTGGGCCCTTGCAACAACAGTTCTTTGGACAATCCAGTGCTTATATGTGGCTTTGTTGCATCATTTCTGCCAATATTATCACTGTCGCCCTGTGTTTACCTGATTAGTGACTGCTTTCTGTTGTAACTTCAACAAATAACATCACATTTATCATATTGACTACAGTTTACAATTATATTCAGATTTTTTTTTTGGCAATGGTCGAGCATGTTTTTGATCAATTATTCCATAGTCATTAGTTTTTTGATTAATATACATCATTTGGTTCAGTCAGTAATTACTTATGAAAATTCTACCAAGAGCAGGTCACATGCCAAGAGTGATTAATCTGCTGCTAACTAACTTCTCAGGGAGGAAGTCATCTGAAAAGATTTGGTACTGAAAATTGCTCATCCCGTATATTTTTTCTAATTTTTAATAATATATCACAGCTCAAAATGTTTACATTAACTAATACTGAATGCCAGGTTGAATTATGGGAAACGTGTGTGTACAAAATGTAGAATATTTCCATTTGATGAAATGGTGTAGCCATAAAAAAACATTGTAGTGGGTCTGATTATTACACTCAGCTGATAAAAGGGTGAAACTTTGTTTTAAAAGTGGGTTAAATGGTTCTGTAAATGCCAGCGTGTCCCTCTCTGTTTGGCCCCTATTTGCCACTCCATCTCATCTCAAGGAGACAAAGATATGGTCCATATTGCATCCACTGGTGCATGTCAAGGTCAATCAGTGGCAAAGGGATGCACAATGAAGCAAATGTCATTTAAAAGTGTGTATGCGTGTGTGTCTTTGTGCGCGAGGTGACACTGGGCACTCACTTACATGACTGACACAGATGTTACCAGTCAGAAGCACAAGTCAATTAGGTTTTGCTAATGGGGCCGAGTGCTTAGCTGCCTCCGACACGCAGTCAAACACACACATACACACACACACACACGATATTGATAAGATTACCATGGTAATGTGAATGCACCAGAGTTAAACCACATTAAGGGAGCCGCCTTTCTCAAAAGATCTTTTGCTTTTTTTTTGAATCACGCCATCTTAGCCTATGCCCTCTTCTGACGCTCTCTGGGTTTCTTCCTATTTCTGTTAATGGGACTTTTCTTCTTTAGTAATTCTGTGCCTGCTCTTTTCATCCTCTTCCTCCCG